>OZ016484.1:6339297-6376311 GCA_963966615.1 Tenthredo amoena
GCGTTGATCGTGACCGGGAGGACTTGGCGGAAGACCCGATTGACCAACCCCTCCTCCACTCGAACCACCGTTTGAAGGTACGACGTGATCGTTGCCCACCCCGCCGCTACTTCCTAGAGACGACAGTCCACCGTTCAACGGTCTCATACCTGCCGAAGACAAAGTGAAAAAGAGGTCAACGAAAATTTGCAAGAAAAAACGAAAAAAAAAAAAATGAATACGAGATTCGCAACGTTTTCTCACGATTCGAAAAGAAAGAAAAAAAAAATTTTGAACCAATTTTCGTCAAATTTTTCACAAAGTCATTCATATACCTATATGTATCAGTCATTAAACTATTGGATTCAGGACGAAATATCATTCATGGATAATTCGAGCCTCGGAGCCACGTGAGATTTTCAAAATATTTATTCTGTGTGTTTTACGGATGGTTTTTGAGGAAAGAAAAAATAATGAAAAACGAAGGAATTCGACGTCGCGAAGAATTGACAGGATTGCGAAAGTTCGTTTTCGAAAAAGTTCGTTTTGAGACGATCGATTTTGACCCCTTATTCGTTTCGATACGATCGATACAGCCCGAGTTATTAATAAGTATCGAACGAAACACATGCGCGAATTCAAAGTCTCGAATCTTTGGCTTTCGAAATCGGTAGTATCCAAATTCTGAACTTCGACCTCCTCGAAATCGGTTTCCGGCTGTTTGCCCGAGAACTTCATCCCCTGTTTCCCGTTCCAGTTTTTCCGGTCTCGTCAAGAGCCGAAAAATTCCCGATACCGATATTTCTCTCCCCGAAAATCGGTAACGATTTTGCAAATTTTTTTTTTTTTTTTCGAGCCTCGGAGCCACGTGAGATTTACATATCCACCGTTAATTACACATACACGTACGCTAATCGAATTACCGATAAATAAAAAAGAAGAAACAAAAAAAAAAATAAGAAAAAAAGTAAAACATCGGTAAATCGTTTTCAGGATTCAGCAGAATTCAATTGTAAAACTTTTGATCGCAATGTTATATGCTTACGTCAAATAATTCGTCCTGCATTTTCTACTTGATAAATAGTTGTTGTTTCGTCTCTCGATCTCTCTCACGTGGCTCCTCGACCAACATCTCCTCTTAACGTCCGCCGCTGTCCTGCAGAGCGGCCAACAAGGAGTACTGACAGACCCGCAAGCTAAGCTCGCTCATAGCAGGCTGCAGACCTAGAAAATCAACTGTATCGTCTTCAAATCGTTAACGATTTCTCCCACACACGATATCGTCATGGTAATGAAAAAAAAAAACCGCGACTCTCTCCGACCGATTTTCACCAAGATCGGTAAGATCGGCTCTTCCCATTCCCCCCAAGAAACGTTGAACGAATTTGCCTACCTGAAGCCGCGGGCATGCACGCCTCAGGAGTCGTCGGGAGTCCTCGAGGCGACGTCAAGTAACTCGGATAACCGGCATGGGGTGCTGCCAGAAAACCTGGTAGTGACGGTAAGAGACACGGGGAACCTGGGAGCCACGGATCGCCCGGTAGTCCGAGTGCCGATCCGCCGACGTTTCTGAAATAAAAAGAAACGGAAGAGACGATGAGTCGGAAGTTTCTTTCGATCGATTCGTCAGGGTTAATCCTTCTCGCGTTTATCAGAGAAATCGGTATCGATATGCGTACCTCATTGTGGCGGCGTGGTGGTATTCGCTAAGGCCGAGTCTCGCGGCTTCCATTTTCTCCTGTCGCCGCCATTTGGCTCTTCGATTTTGAAACCACACCTGAAACAAGAAGGGAGAAATTTCGGGGTGACGTTTGCTCGAGGGATGGAAGGATCGGTATACACTCAGATACGAACGTCGTTATTCTCCCTGTCGGGTAAATTGCTCGGTAAATACACAATCGAGTCCATCTTTCACGCAGGACGAAGTAAAAGTCAACAGCGCAAATGATCGGTATGCTATACCAGCGGGTTGTGAAACCCTTGCACGTAGTCCAAACGTATGTACAAATGAATAAAAAAATAAATAAAAACAAGTCAAACAGGAGGAAACTTTCCTCTTAGCTTAATTACGTTTGCCTGAGCGAGTCGGACAGGTACTCCCATTCCTCGCCCTTAAAAACCTAATGCATATAAGAAACGTGGGTACATAATGTATGCCCGGAGGTCCGAGTAGCTGGGAAATGGGCCTAATATGAGGTTACGAGGTGTAATCTCACCTCGCATCTGATATATGGTGTACGGTAGAAAATCGGTTGGGATAAAAATCGATCGGGGTTTTTTCTGTTTCTCGGTATAATTGCGGGTGGAGAATTTCGTCGAGAGATCAGCCCGATGGTAGATATTCGGTGTTTCAGAGAATCGCTGGGGTGAGGAGACGCGCGAGGGTTGGGGAGGGGGAAATCGTAAATTGAATTTAGGGGTGAGTCGGTTCGAGTCGGGTTGGTGCCCGGTGCCCCTAAAGTGCGGAAAGTGGCTGTGGGCGAGATGTCTGGGCGGGGCTGTTACCCTCCCCTAAAATAGCCCTTAAGAAAGCCACGCGAAGGGCTGGCCGAACTGAACGAGGGGTTAACGCCGAAGGGTCCCCATCCCTTTCCCATTCCCATTTCTCTCTTCTTTCCCGTCTCCGTCTCCGGCTCAAGAGCGAGTAACAAGCTCGCGATGGGGTGAGACCAAAAGTAAGTGGCAACGCTTAGTAGGTAGGTAGGTAAGAAGCACATCGCTTCCAAAGAAGGGGAGGCGGCCATCTTTACTTCTTTATTGTACCATGGCTCCTTCCTCCTTCTTGCCTTCTCTACCTTCACCCTCTCCCTTCGGATCCCCGAAGCTACTTCGATGTATGTGGCTATAGGGATGTTTGAATTTTCCTTAGAAGAGAAAATCGGTTTTCTTCATTGAAGAAATCGAGTCTTAACGATTACAGTGATAACGGATGATAATTACTTCGATGAGGATCGAACCGGCGCGAGGTATACGATAGAGAAGAAGGTAGTAGGTAGGTAGATGGGAGGAATTGAATTGAATCGAATTGAATTGAATGGAATTGAATGAAATTGAATTGGATTCCCTTCCCGGATGAAAAGTAACGAGAGAAAGGAAGGAAGGAAGGAAGGAAGGAAGGAAGAGCTGAGGAATCGCGAGCTCATCAGTAGGATATTTCGTTGTGATGAGAAGCAATTTTCTTTCGCACGATAAGCGCGACGTACCGACCCAGACCAGACCACCCCAGACCGGGGGGATGGAGAGGATAAAATACCGTGGAAGAACGGTGGAGTGGTGCAGATGGAGTCCTGCCCGGTGGAATGATGAGAAAATAAGCCAATTTTCATCCCGAAGAACACCAGCGGAGCGGAGCGAGACCTAAGACTGTTCCAAAAGTCCCAAACGGTCGAAATTTCCGAATTTCGATCTACCACCGATCCACGAACGATTTTTCCGAAAGGGTGTTTCTACGTACAAGATCTCAAAGTCGGAACTTTCAAGCTCTAACTTTCCGGTGGAAAGATGATTCTACGATTCTAAGATGATAAAAGAATGCGAAAATCGGTTCGTCTCGATCCAGGATCGGCTGTCCCCGTATTTTCTGCGCGATACAGATATTATTATGTGCTCAAAAAGTACCTAACGCATATTTAGATACGTGACAATAGGCCGAGAGGGGAGATGTCTCTCTTCTCTCGAGGACATGTATATAGATCGCACTCGAAACCGAAATAGAGCTGTTCCGTAGAGATCGGTAGGGTGTAACACACTCGTATAGAAGAAAGGCGACAAAGCTATCGCGTCAGGAATCAGTTTGGTTAGTATATAAATTTTCGCCGATTATTACGGGCTGCTGAATCGCTTTGTCGATTTTTCAAGGTGGTGGTTCTCCGTGGGCCACCTACCTACCTAATACCTACCCCTCCTGAATTTCGCTCTCTTTCTCTCTCTGGGAGCAGGATTACCGCCAGTAAATGGCACGTAGCTCCCATATCCCTACTACGACTAACAACTATTAGCTACTCGAGGCGATCGCATGCCAGGACGAACCCATTGTGACGAGGCATCAACAGATTTTTTCATTTTTCTCTCTCTCTCTCTCTCTCTCTATTTTTTTCTCTTCTTTTATACTCCATTGTCGACACGAGTGTAGCCAACCACTCCGGCGAAAGAGTTACCGATTTCTGACCGAACCGCTTTCAGAAAGTGTCGCCGATCGTAACGTCATCGCTCCTCGACGATCGGAAATACTTTTGTTCACATTTTTTCATATTTCTCTTATTTCGCACCGCGATATCGGCAGAAAAAGGTAAAAAACCGGCGCTATCGGTTCTTGGGATAAAAACAAATCGGTTCATTTCAACAGGATCGTAAATTTTCGAGACACGATTGACCGTAAAAGAGAAGAAGACCGTTCCGACTTGAATTTCTTTTTTTTTAAATAATTCAAAAACTACCGTACCGATAAAATCGAAAATCTGATCGCTAGCAAGTCGCGTAAAAGCGCATCGATTCGTCGTAAAAAATCAAAGATCGGTTTATTCGTCGTCGAGTTATCGTCGTGGGAAGAAAAATGAAATTGGTAAAATCCTCGCGGACGGATGCCGATCTGGAAACGATCGGCGCCGATTTCTGTGGGCCTAAAAAGTTCTCGTTTCCTCGTTCTCTCGAGTCTCGACTTATTTGAACGCGAATGATAAAAGGGAGAGAAAAGTAGGGAAGAAAAGGCTAGTTTTATCCGCCGGTTGAGATCGGGGGTGAGGGAGGGTGGTTCTATACCCAGAGGGAGAAAAGAGTCGAGTGTTTTCTTAACCGTGTGTATTACAAGTCGATTACTCGCGACTACGGGGTTGACGGGAATGGGGACGGGGTGGTTTCGGTTGTTACGAAATAAGCCTAGATTCGAAGCACCGAATCGTGCAGCGCGCAGGGCGACGGCTAGGGGATGGATTCATGTTTGCAAGACCCGCGGGGCAAAACCCGGTCGGGTCTCTATTATTCACCGAGAGCTTTTTATACGCGATTCTACGTATGTGCATATACCGTAGACACACACACACGCACACATATATGCGACAACGAACTACGGACTACAACCACTAATACTAGCCCCTGGAACCGTCGGGCGAATTCAATCCTCGTCAGAGCTTCTCATCGGCGTTCATTGACCGCAATTTTCGGTCGTATATAGGGGTTGTGTACAAACCCCCCGAATATACTACCCCGATTTAGTTCACGGTTGAGAACCCGCTACGTTCCTCCAATAAAGCGTCCCCTGTCATTGCGCGTAATCACCCTTAAACACTCTGACGCCCTGCGCTCTCACCCTATAAAATTTCCAACCCCTGATGCACAAGCTACCACGGTTATACTCCTACGACACTTCTTCACTACCGGCCTTATTCTCTCCTTTGGATTTTGGTCAGTTTCCAAAATCCCGAGTACAGACGATCCGGTTCTACGTGCACGCAACCCTTAGGGACATCTCCTACGAGATTCTATAAGCTCGCTTCTATCGACCCGAACTGGTGTCTCAAAATTCGATACACGAGGGGGTTGAATTAGTTAAGACGTCAAGTGCAGCGGCAACAGCATTCCGAGTAGCTAGGGGTAGGCGTTTGACGTTGACGTCTGATCCGAAGATCCCATATCGGAGATAAACCCGCGGAGGGTTGTTACTTTCCCGTCACGGTCTGAAACCGCGTTAATTCCTTTCCGGGCAGGGGATGGGGCGGGAATCTCGAAACCCTGAAGAATCCGAATTCCCGTTTTTTCGTCGAACACTTTTCGCTAAAAAAATTCGAAATTTGGAGTTTGGAAATTGGGAAATTCGGGCTCTCCGCGGGGGTGAATAGTCCCGCGTGTCCCGCCCGGGAAAAGCGCCCGAGGGTAGTTTTGCGAGCGGGAAAACTACGCGGGGTCCTATGCTCAGGGGTGGCTTCGGGCTCGCTTCATACACCCGAACCGCTACAGGGTGTCTCGTGGAGTTAATAATCATGAAAAGTCGCGTTGTTTGCCGAGGGCCGAATCCCTTTGTGTACCGTCGCGTGCTACTGACACTAATATCAGAGGAGCGAGGTTTATTACGAGTTATTAGCCCGTCGCGTACGACCCGGGACACTCGCACACATGTGCGTATGTCCTTTTTCCTCCCCGTATGTATCATCGAATATAGAACGGTCTTATATACCGGCGAAAATTAACCCCCGGAGGAATCGGGGGATGTATTTTATCACATACACATATATGTACTACATACGAGCGAATCGGGTCCGACGAATCCTGATTGTTTTAGACGAGGTAATTAGGGTTTTAGAAAAAACTGTGTGTTTCGTTACCACAATACCCCCATGCCGTACATTATACCCACGGGATATGAATTTGGTGAACAATGAAGGGCTGTACAGGGACTGTCAAAATCACAGAGGCATACGGCTAATTTGCGAAATTATAAAACGCATATTAATTGATATGGCGGGGCGGCGTGGTCTAGGTATAATATAGAGGGTAGCGAGGGGGTTTTGTGAAACGTTAACTATTGTCTTCGTCGAGGTGAATTAATTACCCCCCGGTAATTGTTCGATGGAGAGAAAGAGCTCGACGGATCGTGGCGTTTCCATATTTCGACTGCGCTCTGCACGAAAGACGCGATTTTCTCTTACCATTTCGCGTTGTTCTAATTCCGCAGAGTATAATCGTACAGAGACTTAAATTGTCTAGAAAAAACGTCCCCGGAACCGAGTCTCTAAACTAAACGGTTCACGAGTTACAACCCTTAGTCGTTACTCGGGTGTAGTCATCTTCGAATCCGTTTCACGGCCGAACCATCGACTTTCGGAAAATAACCCAAGGTACACTTTTTGTAGGGAATTCAATTCTCTACAAAATACTATCGGCGAAAAGGTTCTATCGCGAAATCCGTCCGAGTAATACCGATTCCAAAAAAGACATCGGACGCTTCCTACCTTGTTCGGAAGGTTCCGGCGTACGTTATTAGCCCGTTTTTTGAAAAAGTAACCGAAATCGACGATCGAAAGAATGGCAGAGTCTTCTTCCCGAATATCGTCGTATTTGTACCCAGTACGGAAAAACTAAGTTGAAGCCTCGCGTTGCAGGATCGGTCCTTGGAGTTTAGCGTTACAGGTAATCCTCCCTTGTTAAAGTTTGTCTGGTATAAGTATTAGTGCCCTCCGAGGGATCACAATACCCGGTATAGTAAAAACTTCAAACTTTGAAACGGATATATTTTCCTTTGCCGGCGCGCCCCCTTTGAAAGAGATCTCTCTTCTCTGCCTCCCTAGTTGAGCTCGTTTCGTCTCGCTTCATCTCGTTTCATCATCTCAGTTGCATTTCGCCTGCATAAACCGAGACGAGATATCCTACGTGCATATATACCTATACGTCGGCTTGTAACACGATATTAGGACGGCGTACCTCCTCCTCCTCGACGATAGAAAAGAAATAAAGAAGGATAAGAGAAGAGAAGAAGAGATCCCGAGGTCCTGACGCACGAGGATCACGACTACCGAACTGTTTAACGAAAGAGCGGCGCACATGCGCCCGTGGGGTACGAACGGCGTGTAAGGAACTAAATACGTTTGTACCTCAAGCCGACAATGGCCTTTCGTAATTTGATTATAAAGACCGCCAGGCTAATTTTCAATTATACTAGACGGGCACTTAGGAGGTTTTAATAAACGCCGACAAAGCGAAACTGTACCCAAGGCAGTGGTACATCCATCGTATAGATTCGTGAGAATTTGCTCCTTCGGCCGATTCAAATTTTTGGCAAATTTTAATATCGACCGCGCCGGAACGAACGAGGGACGAAACCAATCGTCTTGCGATCGTATCTTTTCGAAAATAAAGTTTCGAAAATTTCTGACGTCGAATTCGGAAGTTGAACAACCCCCCCTGGCCCCGAAACTCCGGCGTGTTTAACCCCGTGGAAGCGGGTCGTGTATCGAAACTAGGGGAGGTTGACGTGCCGCGCGGTTAACAGCTAATCTGGCAAATGAAGTGTTTTTGTGTTCGAGCACAACACTTCCTCTGAATGAGGTCCTGAGTGGTTGAGGTACAGACATCTCTACAGCGTACGTCGTTCCGTTTGGGGAAAAGGGTTGCCGACTACTACATGATTGATGCGAGGAGGGTGGTTCTGCCGACGGGGATATGCAGGGAGAAAACCAGACCTGAATCCAGCCAGCTTTCGTTCCTTACTTCGGTTCCTTAAACAACCCCTGTTCTTCATCTCAAACCACTACGAGCCTAAGACAACCTCTTATGAACTGGGTAAATGATCGAAACGTTACCTAGACCGATGGACAGCTAATCTTCACCCCATCCAAGAACAAGAAGAAGAACAAGAAGAAGAACAAGAAGAAGAAGAAGAGCTTTGTCTATCAATTTTCTACACCCCCTCATGTCTATTCTTTCTCTATGAATTGGGAATGAGGAAAGATGGGGTAAAGGGGATGAAATGGGGTAAAAAGAAAATACGACGCCTAGGTAAACTATTAGGAGACGTATACATATATTGTTGCCGAGAACATGATATAGTATATATTGAGGATATAATACATGAGTGAGCTGCAGGGATACAGGTGGTGTTGATCCCACGGTCTTTGCTATTTCTCACCCTAGCATCCCTCGCTCGTTCGTCGGGTTCTCGCGGCTCGCAAAGCCATTATCTTATTTTCCGGGTGAAAACATGAACGCGCCCATCTGAGTGGAGAAAAACGATCCGGGGTTTTTCCTCCCGCAGCTAGTAGTGCTGCTATGGGGCGTTATGGCATGGCGTGAAACGGGCGAAGTGACGAAGAAGAAAAAGAGGAAAAAAAAAAATAGAGGGAAAGAATCAAGAAGAAGAAGAAGATAAGAAGACGAAGAAGAAATGAACAGGAGGGAATAATCGGGACCGGGGATCGCGGAAACCCAACCGGCAATAATGGTAATAGGGGATGATATCGCGCCCCCGACTACTTCGGTGATATCTATTCGACCAGGTGATCCGGGTGATCGAGATCCGCGAAATTCTGATCTCGTTTTTAATCCGAATTTGATGAAATTGTTCAAAAAGTGATCGAAGACTTTTTTTTTCTAATTGAAATTCGATATTGATTTTGATTTTTGATTTTTTTTTTTTGCGCAAAGATCGAACGTCATGCGCAATAAACCTAAGCGATATGTTATCATACAGCTGTGAGGGATTAATTTGATTTATGTTTGGTGACGAGTCAGCTAGGTGTGGCCCTAGTGGTAAAATTCTCACCATGTTCGGCTCTGGCTCGTTTTCTCTCTTTCTTTCGGGGTGTTTTCCCCCTCCCCGGTTGAACTTTGCGAATATATTTTACGAGCAGAACGCACTGTAGCATATGCCAGCGCGGCTAGAACGTATTATATTATGTACACTCGGGTTGAGCTGAGTTATACTGGATTTTGCGCTGTTAGGGGTCTAATTCACTCCAGTAATCCGATGTGAACCTGATCTCGTTTGGAACCAATTTCGAAGAAGTCAATGGATAGAGACATTGTCAACGAGATCGTATCGATATCCTATAAACATCACGAATTATTTTGACAAAATCGACGAGGGTCACTAGCAAAACGTTCGAAATCTATTCTGATTATTCTAAATCGTCGTTTGCTCGTTCTAAAACGAATTTTGGACATGTTCAAACGACCAAAAAGGTCAGATTAGACATTCCGAAGGCAGTTTTTGGTCCTTTTTTCTACGTAGCGTCATTTTTGAAGCGGTAATAAAACATGGAAAGTATCAAAAGCGACTTTTAGTCGTCGTAAAAGTAGAACAAGCCTTTTGGAAATCTTCAATACTCCCGAAAAGGTGAAATAAGACATGCTAGAGGCATGCTTCAGTGTATTTTTCGATACAGGCTGTACCACAAGCATTTTCAAAGCGTCAAAAGTCTAAACGGCGCGTTTGAGACGTCGAGAAACAAGAATTACGATCTTTTGGACATGTTCAGACGTCCGAAAAACATGCTAGTGGCATGTTCTCAGGTTTTTCAGAATATCAGGCTATTTCCTAGGAATCAATGAATCATATCTAAATCGTGAAAAGTCTTGAGACGTCGATAAACAAGTACGACGATATTTAGGACATGTTCAAACGTCCAAAAATGATCTAAGTGGCATGTTTCCGTGTTTTTTAGGACCCTAGGCAATTTCCTATTCATTAACGGATCATATCCGAAGCGTCAAGAGTCTCGAAACGTCGGGAAATAAGAATGACAGTATTTTGGGCATGTCGAAGACGTATAAACGGTGTATTTCCCTCCAGCACGCAATATACGAAGCGTTAATAAACCGAGTCCTCCGCGTCTCTCTCTCTCTCTGTCTCTCCATCACCTGCGTAGTTAACAGTTTACATCGGACACGTAGGAGGGCAACCTGTTATTCCACGGAGTTCAGTCATGCGGAGGGACAATTACAGAGAGAGAGAGAGAGAGAGAGAGAGGGAGAGAGATAGAGAGGGGGTAGTAAACGTAATGATCGCGATTTGACTTCAATAAAAGCGAATTAAACGGTCGTTATATCCCTCCTATAATAGACGCACACCTATTCTCTTACCGTTCAATCCGGCCAATCATATTCGATCTTTAGACGACTATAACCCCGACAGATTCATACACGAAACCGAGGCGTCGGCGTCGCGGCGCTTCGTATATAGACGAGCTTAGGGGCTAGTTTTAGGCGATATACTTACCGATCGTTGCCACGACTACCTCGGGGCTAAACAATATCAACAATTTTATTAACGGGGAGGGTGGAACGAGGGTGTATAATATATATATATATATATATATATATATATATGGTGACGCGGAGCTGCTCCGTGACGGCGGTGCTGTTTAGGGTCATTTATACATCAGGCTAGTATTTATACCTACTCGACGATATACAGATCTAGTACAGATACAAAAGATTTATACCCCCGGCCTATAGGCGCGTATATATATATATATATATTGTACATAGGTGATTTCTTTTTTTGTCATTTTTTTTTCCAAAAGTAGACAAAACGTGGTACACGCGCCTAATCGAATCGGAGTCTTTTTCCAATTTCGGGGGAGGGAATTGGCAATCGGACTAAGCCCCCGCGGGTTCTGGAATCGACTTCCGGTGGACGGTGACCAATCTATCCCCGCGGATCGCGCGGAATTAGTCGGTTAAAATCGGACCGCGAAAAATCAATCAAACCTCGTTGTTGTTTTTTGTTTTTTTTTTGTTTTTTTTTTGTTTTTTTTTGTTTTTTTGTTTTCCATTTCTTTTCGATTTTGTTTGCTATCGACGGACGCAGCCGGTTCTTTAATTTGAAATTTAATTTATTTTTTTCGATACCGTTCATTATCGAATTCGAAAATGAAAAAAATTGTCCGAATTTATTTTATCCCTCTACGTCTGTACACACGGGGTGGGTTTTTTTTTATTATTCTTTCGACCACCGTTCTGCGGCGACGCGGACGCGGACGTATCGCGTGCGGAACGGTAATATGGGAACCTTGGGCTCGTAATATAATAGATCGAGGCAAGGGTTGCTTTTCACCCTTGTAAAACAGAAGGAAATGGCACTTAGTTTTATTTCAGAGTTAAATTACCATTATTGGCTTGTTACGCATTGATCGCCGTGAAAGCGAGCCTCGTTAATGCCTATGCCTTCGTACTTTTACGCCGCAAGTATTCTCAGCGGCGATTTCCGGATACGAATATATATACGTTTCGATTAAAAAAATAACCAGGAAACGGGATGGAAAAAAGGGAAAACGAACCTCCGCCCGTGCGGGACGCTGAAAGTTTCTCCAACAAACTTAATCGAGTCGGTTTAGCAATTAAAAATTGGAATTGCGTTTAAAAACAGCTGCGTTTGAACACGTTTTTTCGTTTTTTCGTTTTTTCGCTCTCCCTCACTCCCGCGCTTCTCTACGTCGAATTCTCACCGGTTTTCTCGAAATCGGATCTAGACGGATACGCGTAACGTTGGTGTGCGGAAAATCCTACGGAGACGTCTGCCGCAGCTAACTAAGCTCGTAAGCCTATTGCCAGGGTAAAAGAGCCACGCTGCTAGTTGGCGAGAGCGTAATCTCGTCAGAGAGATACTTATTCTGATTTCGTTATTTTTAATTGACTTCTTACATGCAGCGTGCCATTTCGCTTCGTACACAATCTTCCCAATCTTCTTTCTCTTTCAGCTCACCGATTCCGAATCCGAGATCCAAAATTCTGGATTCGAAGCGAATTATCGCGAAGATCGGTAAGATTTTTAGAATTTTGGAAAAAGCACCGTTTCGCACTCCAAGTCCGAGGGGACGTGTAGACGCACGTATGTACCGCGCGCGGGGCTAATCGATGCCTTGTAGCACGCGACCGGCGCTTGCTTTTATCGTTGTCACGCACGTAATTAATTTAATTTAGTTTAATACCCGCACCTCCCTTCACCTACTACCCCCGCACTTTGGTCCCCACCTTCACCCTCGCCGGCCGATTCCTGCCCTGATTATACCGCCACGGAAAGTGTACACCGTCCTGCCGACGTACCCTACGACCTATACTGGTCACATCCCGTTGCACCGTGCGCGAAAAAAATTCCGTGACACGGTAACGATCCGGAAAATGATCATTGGTCGCGAAAAACTGAGCGTAAAAATCGACCGGATGAACGGAGACGATCGCTCCTGAAAAACGGCATTCATTCTGTTAACTGAGCGCTAGGTTGATTCAAGAAAAAAGTTTTTTTGTTTTTTTCATTCCAAACAGGTTCAAAAGTTTCATTTCGGTATCAAAATATTCCTGTTAAAATTTGAGCTCTTAATATTAATATTAGGAGGTGGCGCATCGCGAATTTCTATTTCCCATTTAAATAACATGGGGAAATTTGTTTCTGATTTTTCTGATTTTTATAACTAGGTAACGACGCGTCATACAGAAAATCTACAAACATATTTTCGTAGGGGATTGAATTCTTTACAAAAAAGGTCTCCTACACTTTTTTGATAAACTTAGCCATTCGAATGATATTCGAGTTCAAAGAACCACCTTTCTGACAAAAAAAAATGAGTTTCTAAAATAAGTTTATCAAAAAAATGCAAGAGACCTTTTTCGTAGAGCATTTAACTCTCTACAAAAATATGTTTGTAGATTTTCTGTGTGACGCATCGTTAGCTAGTTATAAAAATCAGAAGTAGCAAAAACAAGTTTTCCCATGTTATTTAAATGGGAAATAGAAATTCGCGATGCGCCACCTCCTAATATTAATATTAAGAGCTCAAATTTTAACAGGCGTATTTTGATACCTAAATAAAACTTTTGAACCTGTTTGGAAGAAAAGAAAATAAAAATTTCCTTTTTTTTTAATTACCCTACTGAGCGCGTTTCGCTTTGGTTTTGGTGAAACAAGGCCGAGGGATGATGCCGCTGTTTTAGGGAATTTATGGGAGAGGGTGGATCGCGTATGTGCATAAGAGGAGTATATGAGCCGTGGGGTGGTTCGGGTGAACCGTATCGGGTCGGTAGGTTATTTGTCATGCGGTGGAATAAATCAATCGTTAAATCCTTACACGGCACGCACGCGGGTCTCGGTGCTTAACGTAATAGCTTAGTTTGACATATTTTACAAACGTTATACCCTCTATGGGTTACAGTTGTATTTTTCAACCCCGGGGGCGAACGCATTGCCGAGAATCACGACACGCGCGATCCCTTCACTGGGAACGAAAATAATACGTCCGAGGAAACGATCCTCGGTCGACTTTCCACCCACCAGTCGAACCTCGAAGGGTTAATCATCCGATCAGCATCGAGTGCATCTGAAGAAACTTTAGCCCCTTTTCCTTCGGCTGCGAAATTGCTTTCGTGACTTCGAATCGACCCGCCTGAAAGATTTTCGCGAACGCGAGCACCGCGATTGTCCCGGACGTTATATCGAAGCCCGGATAGGAAAGATGGAACGGAATATCTTACCTGGACCCGAACCTCGGGCAGATTGACCTTCATGGCAAGATCTTCCCTCGAATAAACGTCGGGGTAATGAGATTTCTCGAAAGCTCTTTCGAGCTCGTGTAGCTGATAGGTAGTAAAGGTCGTCCTGTTCCGTCTGTGCTTTTTCTTACCACCGCTGCCGGTCAGGTCGTCGGATCCGCATCCGGTTCCCAATTCTTCGTCGCTACCACCCCCAGTGGAATTGCAGCTATTCTCACCTGAAAACGTGAAGAAAATACGAGAATTTATCATCATCCGAAATCACGCGTCAGATTCTCTCTCTCTCTCTCCCCGTATATTCCCATCGGGATAAGAGAGAGCGAGAGAAGCTTGTTCCCTGGCTTATTAACCGTGTAATTAATGTTCCGCCTCGACGGGTTTATACTGCGTTACATCCACTTGTGGTAGATAATAGGGTTGCAACCATGGCGGAGCGTCGTATGTGTAGAGATCAGTCGATGGTCGAGGCTGCTGAACGATGATCAGCCTGCGGTTCTGAACGGATAGAGATACGTGTGGATGTGTGTGTGTGTGCATGTGTAGTACATACGTGCATAGGAAACTGGTGCGTGGGTGTGAGGGATCAAGCGAACCAACGGTATATAGACAGGCTTGTTAATCAACGGCCTAATAACCTCGGCTCAAGTTCTGATTGACGTGTCACTATGCGACTTAATTACGAGGAACAATCGATAGGCAAGCAACCGGCGTGTGCACATGCCTCGGAAGTTGGAAAGCCTTAAGAGACGCGGTTCGAGCGAGAGCTGATCCCCCGGTTTCTAATTAAACAATTTCTTCCACTGGTCTCGGACAATCGGAATAAGACGAGGGAGGAATGGGGAGCGAAGCCTTGTGTGCCGAAATTCAATGTCTGTCCGTGTCCGATCGGTATCTCGGTTATAAAGGGCCTTCGGAGGTCCCGGGCTAGCTACTTAGGAGATTGACACGAATAGATAACTTAATGGACGGACAGACGAGGAGAACTAACGGAGTCGAGTGCCAGTCGCTGGCTCCGAACCTTCACCGAATTTAAGGAACGGCAGTGACTCTAATGGGCCAACACTGATCTCTGATAAATTTACCGATTCTAGTCGCGCTTCTGACGAATAGCTTCGGGGTAATGTCGGAGAGGAAGAAGTGCCGGGTCCGAGTTCCGCGGAAACTCCGGCTGATCACGTTTCGGTCTTTTCGATGAGTTCCTCTCGATTCTTTCACACGCCGTGAAAGAGCCTGAGGACTTAATCCAGACGCGTACACGTTCCTGAATACCGAACGTTAATTTGCGAGACGGGAGAGGGATCTGCCGAGGATATAACGGGTTTGAACGCTCGCTAGTTAACCGGATTAAACTTGGATGGCAGTTTATTAATTACAGCTTCGTCAACCCGACGAACAAAAAGTAAACCGTCTACCTACCGGTACCGCGCGTTCCTAATTGCTAATTGACGTAAACTTGATCGTCTTCTATAGCGCGAAGAAATTACGATTCTTTTTGGTCTCGTTTTTCGATCTAGGACGGGGCTCTCCTCTCGTTCCTCGGACCCCAGAGCTGTCGATCGGTTCGCCCGGTCTTAATCCGCGATCTAATTTACCTGAGTGGCGTGGGAGGACAAGGGGTGAGGTAAATAAAGAAATAAATAGAGACGAGACGAACGCGCCGTGACACAGAGGGCTTAGCGGCTAGCCGACCGAAGAGGCTCAAAGAGGATTACCAAATTTGTCTTCCACCGTCCCATGGCTTCGATTCGTCGGACAGACTCGTCTACAGGTCGTATAAAGACGTCCTGACGAAATTAGGACCGACGATCGTGCGCCGATTTGTTTAGATCGTCTCGCCGCGATCGGAGCTCGTGTTTTTGGGGTGTAAAACGGGGTTGAGAAACTCGGTTCGGATCGGCGCTGGCGCTGCTTACCGGTATTCGAATCAGTGTGAGTCGCAAAGCCGTTAGAAATTGGTTTATAATTGGTGCGATTAATATTGACGCGGTTCGACAAGCCCTAACTGCGTGTTTCCCATCCTCTGTGTACCCCGTATTATCCTCGGGCGTTTCGGTTTCCGCGTGCACCAGCTCTATCTCTTCCATTTCCTCCGCGCGTCAAATCGATATCGACGATTTCCACCCCGAAGATATGCGAAACAATCCGCCCGACGCTAGAGGGCCGATCGTCTTACCGATCTTCGCGCGACTATATCGGCCCTCCGGGTCTCTTCGACTCGCTCTTTCCGATTCCGATTTTTTTTCACCTCGGATTTGGAATCGGCGGGTCGAAAGATGCGAAGGGGGGGGGGGGGGGGGGGGGGGGGGTAAAACAGCCCTGTACAAAGCATGGTATACCCCAGAGCTAGTCTTACCGATCTTGGCGCGCCTATATCGGCTCTCCGGGTTTCTTCGACTCGCTCTTTCCGATTCCGATTTTTTTTTACCTCGTATTTGGAATCGGCGGGTCGAAAGACACGGAGGGGGGTGTAAAACAGCCCTGTACAGAGCAGGGTATACCCCAGAGCTAGTCTTACCGATCTTCGCGCGACTATATCGGCCCTCCGGGTCTCTTCGACTCGCTCTTTAAGATTCCGATTCTTTTTCACCTCGGATTTGGAATCGGCGGGTCGAAAGACGCGAAGGGGGGTGTAAAACAGCCCTGTACAAAGCAGGGTATACCCCAGAGCTAGTCTTACCGATCTTGGCGCGCCTATATCGGCTCTCCGGGTTTCTTCGACTCGCTCTTTCCGATTCCGATTTTTTTTTACCTCGTATTTGGAATCGGCGGGTCGAAAGACACGGAGGGGGGTGTAAAACAGCCCTGTACAGAGCAGGGTATACCCTAGAGCTAGTCGACTATCGTCGACTGTCAGATCGCGTGACATTGCGCCGACGACGAGGCCAGGTTTGCCCAATTACCTGTAATTTTAGCCCCATTTATTCCTGGGCTTAGTAGCTGGTGGGTACAGCTACCCAACAACCCCTGGCTCACTCACTCACTCAATGACTGACTGACTGACTGACTGATTGACTACACCCACCCTGGTCGTAGACTCGGTAGTAGTTTTCGGCGCTATCCTTGCAAACGATGCATTAGGTGTCGAATTATGTTACGTGTGACTCCTATTGATCGGAAATAGTTCGTTCGTTTCTTTTTCGTTACCCTTATTTCTCAATAGGGGTGGAAAATCGGCGTATACGAACGAAACCGGTTGATTAAGCTGGTAGAAATTTTATTCCTAATCTTTCCCCTCGGTCAGGAATAGGTCTGGGTAGCTGCTCGTTGAGGAGTTGGAATTAGCGGATATCGTGCAAACTACCCCTGTACCACGGCACAACACAACCCCCACTCTGTGTCCACCGGTAGTTAATTTTACTCGCGTTATCGCTCTAATTAAGTATGATTCATTGCGTTGCCCCTTTGGTTTCTGGTCTTCGATTTTTCCCCGCTAGCTCTCCTCGACGGGTATTTACCCGATTCGAAAAACACCTGGAGGGGTTCAAAATTCGGAGGGCCGAATACGACGCTCGCGCGTGTGTTCGTTCGATGCTCGATAACTCGGGCTGTATCGATCCCATCGGTACGAATGAGGAGTCAAATCGATCGTCTCGAGGTGATCTTTCCGGAAAACGAAGTTTCAAAATTCCGTCGATCGTCCACGGCCTCGAATTCATCGATGGAAGTTTACGAACCGATAAATCGACGAAATCTTCCACCGGTTTCCATCGATCGTTGGCGATCGACCGCGTCTCGAATACGAGAGAAAAAAAAAATAGAGAAAAAACAAGAGTGTATAGAGTAGGTTCGATCATCGCGGTCCATTAGTAGCAGCTCTTAAGAAGCGACGTCTCCGGGCTTAAGGCTGTCGACTTTTTTCTCCTCTCTCTCTGCCTCTATCTCTTCATTCTTTCTTCAGTTCTCGTTCCTTTTTTTTTTCTCTCTCCCCCTATACATACACACACATTTTTTTTGTTATCCTTTAATCATATATGCACGGCGTGCACGCAAGGATTATTATTTTTATTTTCCACCTCCCATCCGCGACCACCTTTCAGGTTCGTTCCCTGGCTTCTTATATCGGGCCACGCCGCACTTAACCGAGCGTATCATAATTAATGGTAATTCGATTAGTCGTACAAGATTGAGTCTTACAAGTTAACCACTAGGCGTTTTTAAACTCCGATTTTTTTTCATCACCCGTTCGTTCCTCTCTCGGTCTTTCTTATTATCATTCCATAAACAGTACCAGCCTACCAGTTCCTATGCTCGATAGTCCGCACGGAGTTCCAGGTACCGGAATGCCTTCGAAGACCGTTAATCATCGCTAAGTCCTTCCATGAGGCAATTAAAGGCCAATTATCACACCCCGGAGCCTTTTGTTAACCGGTGATGTAACGATTCGAGAATTTAGACGTCCGTTCATCACGGTTTCTGATCGGTGTACAATATGTCGTTTCCGTGATTCGTAAACATCAGGACTCCGAGTCCAACGACAAGCTTCGAACGCCCGATTTTAATAAAAGGGAACTAGAAACTGACCCAATTTTCATTTTGTTAATTAATCGGCTATCGAGCCTCCGGCATATCTCCTTTATCATCTTCCACGCGTTATTAATTAGTTCCCGGTGACTAATTGGTAATAAAGGTCAAATTAAACTTCCGCGGTACCCGGGACTCGCTCCATGGCGCATACATGGGCTAATTAATCCGCTAGGGGCGGCGATACACACCCCAGAAATGCGCCGTCGACTTTGTTCTTTCCTGAAAACGTGAGATCGCCGTTTCTTTTTTTTTTTTTTCTCCCTCCTCTTCTTTTCCCACTTTCTGGAATCTCGTCGTAAGCGGACGAGCGTTGGCGCCGAATTGCTGTCATGGTTAAAAAACCGTCGTAGCTGGGGTGTAGTCCGTTCGTCGGTCGTCGCGTGTCGGCTAATTGTTCGTCGGGTAGAGAGACCCGGAGATCCGACGAGCGATACCAACGATTTTTCAATTACACGCTATCCACGGTGGTCGGTGGGCTTCCAGCGACTCGAGCAAACTCTAAGCTCCACGTAACTATACGAAAGCGAGCGCCGGGCGTCGCGACGCTATATTAGTGGGTAAATAATAAACGAGTAAACCCTGGATTTAAGAAGCTATCCGATCGTCGCCTTCCTATAGTTTTCTTCCTTGTCTTCGTCTTCGACGTAAAGAGAAACGAGCCTAGCAAAATTGGGGTGAAAATTTCATGTTCGCAATTTAAATCGCGTCTCTCGATACGGGGTACTAATTCCTTGGGTCGATACCCAGCCCCGTTCCTAATTCGAAACCGGTAACAAGGTCCCGTGGGTCTAATAGCTCGGATTCGACCAAAGAACGGTAGAAAAAAAAAAGAAGATAAAAAAAAACAAAATAGGGGGATAAAGAAACCCGTGACAGGGGTTGGTTTGTCAGCTTATTGTTACGGGCGAAAGGCAAGAGAAGAGACCTCGAGCGGTCGCGTGCAGCGACGCTGGGACGCTGGGACGCCTGTGTGCCGGGACGCCGTCCGTCGGGAGCTCTCGCATTATACCCGCAACGAACATGATCGCAATGATATTAAATTAAGGGTCGATTGACAGCCTCTTCCCTTCCCCCAGACCCTCGATTTCTCTAATTCCTTACACAAAACTCTCGAGTTTTGATTCGACTAAAATATCTTTACCATTATTCTCGTGCTCTCTACCAGCCTCTTCCATCTCTTGCGAGCCACGTTTGTGTCCTGCCAAACCTAGGATGGCATCGATGCTGTGCCGGGGTGTACTGCTGGCCGGTTTCGGCTGGATAGTAATGTCCTGGCTGTTTTGGGACGCGGTTTCTACCAGCTGATGAGAATCCATCGTCTCTTATCGGGTGTCGGGGTATCTTCGATTCGCGGACGTTTTACTCTCGCGTATTTTTGGGGTACCTCGGGGTTTCCTCTTCGATTAAACCATCGTCCTTCACCCGGCACTAAACGACCTCTCGACACGGTGTCGGTGGACCGATCGTTGACATTTTCGCACTATTATTCACGGTCAAAAAGTCACTCGATGAACGTGTATCGGTCAGTTACGGATAACGGCACTAGCTCCCATAATCCACTGGCGAACGCCGCTGGGGTACTTTCACACGAACTGGAAACGACGCCGGGGACACTATCCGACTTCTCACAGCCGGTTTCTCCGTTTCTAAAGAGCGTTCGGCCCGCTGCACTACTGGGCTCGACGGAATACTGGAGGGTAATGTGTTTCTCACCCCGTTTGTGAGAGCAAGGGCAGAACCCCGGCCTCATAGGCGTGTCTCTGACCGTCCAATGGGATGTTGGAAGGTCTGAATAACCGCCAATCGTAAACCTGGATTGGGATGATGGCGCGACAGAGGTTCTCAATCCACTCTCGACTCACCATCGTGGCGAGGAACCGGAGACTCGGACCAGCTAGTGGGGTTAATTCAATAAAAGCTCTGGCTTAAACCCCGCCACCCCCAACCCTGCGAGTTTACTCGATGTTTAGGCTTTTGTTGTTGGTTGGTAGGTAGGTAGGTAGGTAGGTAGGTACCCACTGCACTAACCCAGAGGGTGAGTCTGATTGTTACAGCAGCCCCGGTTGGCTCATTCTTGCGGCGGATTTTAGCAGCCCCTGCAGTAATTACCTGTAACGAGGTTTATCGCGCGTCTATATATGTGTAGAGTCCCTCTCTCTCTCTCTCTCTCTTTCTCTCTCCACGGCGAAACCTCTCCGGCGTTCGGGGAGGATGAGGAAACCGGCGGCGAAATAAATTGGCGGACGATTTAACCTTCGAAGATCTTCGCGCGCGTAGCGCTTGTTCTTTTTCGGGTTCGCGAAGGGAAGTGGGCCGATATTTTCCGTTTTTTCCGTGCCTGGTAAAGATACTGTTTCCAGATATCGCGGGTCGAGTTTCTCCGTCGAGGCAGGAAACAATTACCGATTTCTTTCTTCCGGGACTCAGCTGCGACCTGCACGTCATATTCAAGGATCGATTTCCTACCGCTTGGTATATCGGATTTAATTCCATTCCGGCGACGAGGAAATTATCCGATCGGTACAAAGGGTCCGACTTCCGTTCGCGGTAACAATGTCTGCGAAATAAATCGGCGGGGATATTCGGTACGGAAACAAATCGGCGATAAATCGGTACGAAAACTCGAAGAGGCCGAAAATTCGCTCGGAAAAATCGACGAGCTAGGTTTCGAAGAGGAAATTGAAAGCGACCAGGGAGGAAATAAAGCTTCGAATCAGTCCTGGCGTTTCGCGATCGGTTGGTGCTCGTATATCCCTTCATTTGTCTCTGGGTAGTGGAAATGGAATAACCAGAGTTTGGAGATTAACGATTTAAGTGACTGACCGAGAGACTGAACGATGGTTATCACCGCTAACTCCTAAAGACTTACCTGGAGGGCCGGGAAAGGTCAGAGTGGATCCGGTTAAATGCAACTCTTACCGATTTGGCTAAAAGCCTGCCCCTTTCCTTCCCCAGCTCGTGGTCCGTTTCACGGGCTAGATTCGACCCGAGATTCGAGTCCGAGCATGCCAGAAATTATCGCCGACCCGAGTCACTCGATAGAAAAGGAGTCACGCGTGCCGATCGGCAACGGAGAAAAGAGGAAATCGTGCTGTAGAATTTTCGGGGCGACGCGATCGCCGAAATTTTCTTCGACCAGGCGAGGGAGGAATCGGGCCATTATATTCAGGGCTGAAGGTTCGCCGGCGAAATGAGCAGCGCGGTATACCTAGATCCCATTGTAATTGAAAACTGTTTTGAAATTTGAAAAGAGGAAAGAAACCGGCACTGAGCCGATATGATAATCGGCGATTACCTACCTCCAAAGATTCCGGGCGGCAGATTTCGTGCCGATTTTCAAGACCCGGAGACGAATATGTGGCAGCTGTTAGAGGCGAGATCGGTAAGGGAAGATAAGCCTAATTTTGTATCGGATCTAATGGAGTTTGGTTGAGGTTTTCCGAAGAATAAATCCGCTCCAATTTCTCTATCGTTAGAATAGAGAGTGCGCGTACGGCGGTAGGTGTAAATAAAGAAATTTAGAGCGTAACAAGGCGATCCTTTCATCGGGAGAAATCCTCGCCCGTTTTTATTGTCGGGGTTAAAGGACCCCCGCGGTTCGCCGGTTTTCCTTCAGGTTGGGGAAAAGGAGAGAAGACTGGGTGCCGAAGACACGAGACACGGGCTTCCGAGTCGTTTCTTTACACACGGGATTTTCACCATAATAAGTTCTTGACACGGTTTTGGGCAAACTAACGACGGGCGGTCCTCTCCTCTTGTGTAGAAAAACATACAACTTTGAACTCTATACTCAAAACACGCGGACACCCGAATATCAAGGACTCAAGGGATTTGGCGACTTAGCATAGGCACAGCCTGTGCGAATACCTACATCCTATTTCGTCGTCTCCTTTTTTTTTCTCTTCACTCTAGCCCCGTAGGACTCCCTGGTCGGTTTTTTTCGCACTCAAAATGACGAGAGTGAAAGACCGGTCGAAAAATCGGTTCTGAGACGCGTAAGACCGCCGATTCGATCGTCGGACGAAACCGCACAGGAAATGGAATCGTTATCAAGACGCGATCGGTCGAAAAATCGGTTCTGGACGCGTAAGACCGCCGATTCGATCGTCGGACGAAACCGCATAGGAAACGGAATCGTTATCAAGACGCGATCGGTCGAAAAATCGGTTCTGGACGCGTGAGACCGCCGATTCGATCGTCGGACGAAACCACATGGAGGAACGGAATCGTTATCGAGACGCAATCGGTCGAAAAATCGGTTCTGGACGAGTAAGACCGCCGATTCGAACGTCGGACGAAACCGTATAGGAAATGGAATCGTTATCGAGACGCGATCGGTCGAAAAATCGGTTCTGAGGCGCGTAAGACCCCGTCAATTGGTGCCAAAAAAATCGACCACATCGTCGATTCTTTGGATCTGAAAACGCTGAGGTCTGGGGAAAGACTTGACTTTTGAATTTCTATTCACAGATCTTAATTGGCATGGAAAAGACCGGAAGTAACGTTTTGAGAACCGCTGCTCCTCGTCCGTACAGAGCAAATTACCTCCGTAACCGAGAGAGGAGGGGCTCCCCCTTTCTCCTTCGTTCTCCGGGTTCTGGATTCTAGATTCTGTATCCAGGATCCAGGATCCCGTCGCTCCTAGTCTGTCTGTATAGGTATAGTATAAGTAACCCTGGCATGCCTGGTTCGCGGGCTTAATTAACTGTTTATACACTGCACTACCCAACTTCGGTGTCTCCCCTCTTTCCCTCTCGCCCTGTCATTGTCACGTCGATCCATGCGGCACCCAGCAACCCCCGAATCGTACCGATTTCGGCCTTTCGAAAAATCGAAAAGTGACGCCGATTTTTTCGCCCTTCGAAAGAAAACCGAGAATCTAATTCCTGCCCTTCGGTAGGCACATGCGGGAGGGTGTAATTCTCTTCTCTCGCCGATTTCCCGCTCTCTCTCTCGCCTCTGCGGTCCTGCGTAGAGCCCGGAGGCTGCCGCCCTTCACGCGGCGTATTACCAGAGGGCTAAAACCTCCCCCGAACGGCGTTTAGCGGGCCCGTTAACTATCATTCAGCCCTCTCTCTCTCTCTTTCAGTTTTCCCCTGCGGGCAATTTGCTAACCCGTGTTTACCGATGCCTGAGGCCACGCTAAACAACGAAGTACAGTAACTCGCCCCTAAATATAATCGAAATCAAAAGTCCGGGTCGTTGATATCGGCTAGAATTACAGGGATGCTATCAGGGAAGTCCAGAGATCAGATCGGATCCTCTACGCACCCCGCAGCCACCGAATCCAGTCGCACGGAAACGCGAAACTGATTTCGGTATCGTTTGTAAAAAAAACTAGAAAGACCGAGGCACCTATGATTGGTTAAGGATGCAGATGTAGCGCTTTTGTCACCCGCTGAGCACATATGCTCTTCTGTAGTAGATTTTTCGCTTATTTCGAAGGGGTCATGCCTCGTACCGACAAGTTAAAGTGTATTTATCTCCGCAGGACACCCTTTGTACCCCTTTCGCGCCATGTGTTGCGATAGCTCCGTGTTTCTCTTTGTATCGTTGCCGATGCTGCAGGGATTGTCGAAGAGAGAGGGAGGGAGAGAGAGAGAGAGAGTACAAAGATCATCGATATCCGTAATCGTCGTAATTTCGAGTTTGGTTTGGGTCAGTAAAAGACGAAAGAGAATTTGCAAAATCGAAACGAGAACACAATGTCTGGAGTCTGGAGTCTCGAGTCGAGTCTCTGAACTGGCAATCAGTCGGGCTATTGTCGACACCCAGGTCCTGATCCAATTTAAAAAGAATATAGATAAAAAGTTGAGTCTCGGTCGAAGAACGTCGCGGAATTCAACTTTATACGAATCTTTCCGCCTCCTGCCTCTTCTCTCCGTTTTCTCCCCCGTGTGGATACAGACGTATATAGGGTAGAGGTTTGTGTGCGGAAAGAGAGAGAGAGAGAGAGAGAGAGCGAGGGGGGGGAGAGAGATTGGCCAATCTACTCGACGCAGGAATGGGATTTGGGGAATGTCGTTCGGGCGACAGCCATGTTTGCGGGTTTATAAATTGGGTTCAGCACAGGGGATTTTTCTATTAGGATAAAATTGGTTCTTTCAACCGCCACCAGAGCCGGAGCCCAGAGCCCAGAGCCCAGAGCCCAGAACCCAGAACCCAGAGCCCAGAGTCAGCCGGCCTCCCTTTCCAAAGCGCAAAGTAGGAACGACGAGCGTGCCTCCGCCTCCACGCCTGCACACCCGCAACCCGGGGCTCGCCCGGGGGATTTAGAGAGGAGTTTTGCGGGGATTCGGGGGCAGAGAGCGGACACCGACGCGCTGGCGACAGCGACGGTGACGCCAAACCCGAACCCACGCCACGGTTCAAAAGTCGATATTTCCGTCACTGGTATTATCGGAGTTTCCTATATACCATCGCCGTGCTATAGCCTGCCCCACACGCGTACACGTACTACAGTGCATGTTTATGTATCGAAATCTATTACACATACACACACCAATCTTTATATATATATATATATTGTATATTATATATATATATATATATGTATGTATATAGAAGGCCGTTCTTCGTGCTCGATTCTCTTTCCCCGTTCACCTCCGCTTCGACTTCCACTTCCACATCGACTTGCAATGTGGAGAAATCGAGTTACCCATCAAAGTGTTGCCCATCAAGTATACTGTGCGGTTATTTAATCAATTTGAAAAAAGAAACAAACGAAGAATGAAATTTAAATAAGAAGAAAAAAAAAATGAAAAATATATCGATATTATTCGTATATATACATACTTTGTGCTCACAGGGCATTGTACGATTATAAAAATGTAATTGCAATATGTAGAAAAAAAAAAACAAAAAAAAAAAAAAACCTGTAGAGAGAATCCCCTTTTATTCCGTCACATTCGTTTTTTGGTTTCCTTTTTTTCGAGTTTATATATATATATATATATATATGAGGGTGGACGTTAAATACCATCTTGAGAAGTGAAGCCCCAGAGTTTATAGACAAAAAAAAGAAAAAAATTTTGGCCCCAGTGCGAGGTTTTCAAAATGAAATTCACCCGTGCCGGTAAGGTTGCAAAGTTTCCCATGTAAAATACATGCATTTTTACGGATCTCAATTCAAAAATTCACTGTGAGGCTAATTTTAATTCGAAAAATTCTAAACTATGCGAAAGTATCGGGTACGTGTACTACTACATGGAGAAAAATCGAGGATATCATACCGTAAGTAAGTAATACTTACTGAAAATTAGAATTTTAGGCCGTGAAATCGATAAAGAGAATTTTAGTTTGGAGTGGAATTATGAGCAGATTCAACGGTACGACATCCTAGATTTTTCTCCATGTAGTAATAGACATACCTGATACTTTCACATAGTTTAGAATTTTTTGAATCAAAATTAGCCTCACAGTGAATTTTTGAATCGAGATCCGTGAAAACGCATGTGTCTTACATGCGAAACTTTGCGATCTTACCGGCACGGGTTAATTTCATTTTAAAAACCTCGCACTGGGGCGAAATTTTTTTTCTATTTTTTATCTATAAACTCTGGGGCTTCACTCCTCAAGATGGTATTTACTATATATGCCCACGACGCGTCACTGTTTAATAAAAAATACGGATGCGGGTATAGGTGTGTATGTAGGACGTACGTATCCACGTATACAGGTAGGTAAACGCATGGTTGAAGTAAAATTCAATCGCGGAGGCGAAAAACTCTTTCAAAACACGTATATGTATATATATATATGTATATATGTATATATGTATATATGTATATATAACGAAATTGAATTTTCCGTTATATCGTTGATGGGCACTGCAGAGCGCGCGTTTACGAATGAATATAAATTGATATACACGGGAATATTCGCTCTACTTTTTTTTTTTCGACTTTTTTTATTTTTTGTCTTTTTATTTTTTCGATTTTTACTCATTTTTTTTTTATTCTTCACCCGCTGATACACACACTTATACATACGTACATACATACATATTCGCAACGTTTTTACAGCGCACCGAAAAATCGCTATTCGCAAGTCACGGTTTATAGTATATAAAGGCAAACTCAATACTCGATTTGCGCCGTTAATAATTATCATATATGTTATATATATATGTATACATACCCATACGTCCGTGCATCTGTATAATAGAAAATGAATTCCTCTATATACCGCAAATCGCGTCGTTCGTTAAACCTATTCTGTTATTTTTAGAGAAACGATGCGCCACGATATTCTCTTCAGACTCAGAAAACGATCTCGCTTTACGGAGTGACTTAAATTTTTATTCTGCTCCCGAGGGTGATGAAAAAAAAAAACAAACATAATTTTCGCCCCACGATTCCCTCGATTTTTTAGTGTCTCAAACTTCAACTTTTCCACAAAATTGTCGAAAAGGCAAAAAAATTGAATAATTAAAACCGACGCCCTTTCATTTTTCGATCGGTATACCCGTATCCAAATTACGAGAATTTTTCGAAACGAGAAGAAAGTGGGGTAGGTACGGATAGACGGAAGCTTTACTCGACGATCGAGCGAAGAGAGTAACAGCAGTAGCAGCGGCAGCAACGGCAGCAGGACGTTGGAATAGAAATTTAATGAAGTTTGTTGGTACCTCAGGGTTGTATAATGGTCCCGTGATTGTTCCAGGGGGTCGGTTATTCAATTTTCGCGATCGCTCGCTCGGTCGGGGCTACGGGGGTGGCAGGACTCGACTTTGAGCGCCGTACGTACAGCGTAGGGTCCTTTTCGTCTTCGGCCTAGTACTCGGCGCCGTTCTACTCCGGGTGGGGAGATTTGTTGGTCATTTAGCCTAACTTCACGACTCGTTAGAATCAACCCCTACGCTACACGTCCCGTGGATTTTCGGTGCCCCCCTAACTCCCCTTTCGGAACGGGACGCGGAGAGAAGGGGAAACTCGTTCCTGAAGGGAAATACTTGCGGCCTAGCGTCCCGACGCGACGCGTCCCGGTTCCTGCAGCCCGCAGGACGTCCCTACGAACAACGGAGGGATATGGCAATGGCAAAACGACGCGTTTAGGGACGGTTAACCAAATTACATCAATCCCATTTCACGTCGTTTTGACATCGCAATTTGATTGAATTTCGCGAAGCGCAACTGTTGTGTTTTGTATCACCGCCTCGCCCCTTCCATTTTTTCCCTTTTCTCTTTCCCGTTCTGCCCCCGCCGTCCCCTGGATCCCCGGGGCTCTTCTCTCTCTTTTAATCCCCCTTCCCCCACCCCGTCGACGAACAAGTGCTCCGTTAACTTTTTCTTGTATCGAAAATAAGTCGTTAGAGGTCCTTTCATCTTTAAACGAGTTTTGAACGCGCCGTGGCATAAACCTCCCCCATCCCCCCCGATTACGGACGTTACCTCACGTTACGTTACGTCATTTCGCAATTCATCCTTTATACACACCGGCTGAGGTTTAAGGGATTTTTCAATTCTACTCCCGCCAGCTCTGAGCTAATTCTATTTTACTCCTCGCCAACACAAGCCCCGTAACGATTTTCCAAAAATCAACGACGCGACGCCCTCCCCCCAAAACCCAGACAGTAAAATAATGCCTCGTTTACCTCCCAAAGTATCAAAAGAGGATAAATTAACGCTAATTACTAAAACCGAGAAGACGCGTCGTACGGATAATCAGGATCATGCGATTAGCCGGAGCTACTCGATTCCCAAGTTTCCTCATTTCACGGATTTCAAAAAATTCCTGATTTCGGTTTCCGTTAGATCGGTTAGCCCCTGAAATTCTGAGGCTTGTACGCGTGCACGTGACACACGCGCACGTACGTAGAACCCTCGCATAGTGGGCTCACAATGCACCACGAGAATTGAATAGCTGTTTAGCGTTCAGAGAAGAGGAGGACAGTAGCGGGAGCTCTTCGACGACCGTGTAAAAATCCGTTTAGCCGGTACCCCAGTGGCAGCACCGGCGAGGCTGACATCTTTACGCAATTAGCGATAATTGGCTCTCGGAACGTAACGTAGCGTTACGCCTTATAGCCACTAGTGCATTCGGCCTAATTAGACGTCGTTAAAATACGTAGCTTAGCTTTAAGACGTGTGGGGTAATTATTCTCGCAATTATAGATCGAGAATTGCGATTAAATGAGAAATAAATATCGCGGGGAATATTCGGGGCTGTTTCGATCGAGTATTAATCAAATATATCTACAGTTCGCCCTCTGAAAAGCGAGTAAACTGCCGCGACGAATCCCCGGGTCTGACGAGCGTCTTAACTAACTTATACCCCGAGTTATCAGTAATTATCGAACCTTCGTTATAATTTCGTTATAATACCGTTCGCAACTTTGGCATGCTGCACACAGCTGTAAAGTATATCCCCTGTGTATCTAAGGGTAGGTAAAAGGCCGCGAGGGGTTTGCGAGCGAATTATTCTACCAAAGGTCATTCGCTCAATCGTTTGGTGATTTTTTTTAAATTTTTTTTTGCATTCTGTCGTGTTCTAATATTCTTTGGAAATTCTTGTTGGATATCTTCATACCGTATTGTATATTTGAGGTGCACAAGTACGTACAATGAGCGTTGGGTATACAGGTAAAGCGGGGAAAGGAGAATTAGAAACGTTCGGATTAGAGGGTCGGAGCGGAGGCTCTTCGGGTCCCTCCTCTTATTCAGGACTAGAAATACAAGGGCTCAACGAGCCGGGTTGTTGAAAACTGGGTATTTTGACACCTCGAATAATGGACTCATGGCATGAGGCATGGGGCATGGGGCAATTAGGATGCGGTGAGAAAAACCCAACGAGGCGTGTCACGCACGTAAACCTACGTTCCCAGTTTCGACCCGTTGAATCTGGAGGAATGGAGAAACGAGTCGTTTCATAAAGAATTAGTAAACTCGGGCGGGTTTTGTGCCGGACGATTCCACGATGTCAGATTTTTAAGAAACTGGGAAAAACGTCCGCGGAACCGAGTCTTTAAATTCGACGACACTCGAGTTGCAAGACCCACGGAAGTCGTCATCTTCAAACGCTCGTAACGGCTAAACTATCGACTTCACGGAAATAATCTTAGGGACAATTTTTGTAGAAAATTGAATTTCCTTTAAAAAACTATTTCAAAAAATTTTTTATCGCGGAAGCTAGCCGAGAAATACGAATTCGAAAAATAGATCGCGTCATTCGAACGGCGTATTTCCAACCGGTTGATAAACTCTGAATAGCTTATGGTTTCCAATTTCCCAGGAAATATTTCAGACGCGGAGAGACAGAGGAATCTATTTGTCTCCGATCGTCTGAAGGCGAGAATAGCTGCGGATGAGAATTAGCAGCGAATAAGAATAAGAAGAAGAGGAAGAAGAAGAGGCCGCGAAGAAGGGGATGAAGATGGAAGGAACTCCGGGGGGAGGGCTAATGAAATTTCAGAATAATCAGTAGATAATTCATAATCCCTGACTAATTTCTATTAACATTTCTACCCAGGTTCCCGATTTATCGAGAATAACGATGAACCAAACCTTCGACAGCTGCCTCTGGCTGGTAGAGAGACAATCTCCCGTCAGGAGATCGAGTGGAGAGGCCCTAGTTTTCCAATCCCACTTGGGAAACATTTCCTATTCCCTTACCAGAGCTAGGATTCCTTTTTTCCCTCTTTTCTTTCCCCTCTTCTTTTTTCTTTCATTTCTGTAGGAAAGAGCCGGTCGGATAACTAGCTACCATCCGTCTGTCCGCATCTCGCTCGCTTCTTGGATCAGAGTTTGAAGCAGAGATTCGAGCCGAGGCCAGGGTTCGAATCGACGGAATACGAGTACGAAATCAGTGCGAAAAAAAATCGACGCGTTTTTCTTCTGCGATTAAAGAAATCGAAAAGATACAGAAAATCTTTTCGAAACGGAAATCACCCCGGCGATATATCGCTTCGGTTAAAATCAATCTACGTCAGAACCAGAAGCCGACCTGGACCGATTTTGCAGTTTTATTTTTTCGCGACTTGCCTCTGCACTCGGCATCCGTTCGCTAATTCGTTTCCTATTTCCTTACGGATCGTAGCTACGGGACAGGCCTGGGGCAGACTCATCAGTCCGCAGCCTCGGATCTTCAGCTTTCCGAATTTTGAACCTAGTCCCATTTTTTTTCAATTTTTTTTTTCAAAAACTGCGACCCGGTGATATTGAAATTGGCACGCGGAATACAACACGAACCGGGGTTTCACCGGCTCGCTTGATACTCTGACACGATAGTCTGCGGATAGTCTGCTAATCGCAATGATCGTTGGGTCAAGCCGATAAGCTTATCTTCTGACTCCAATTTTCCCTTCCGATTTCCTCCTCTCATTCGATACATTATACATATATTTGCTCTTTAATACAGAAAATATAATTATTCGTAACGATGTGATTAGACGAAGAAATTATGCGAATAAATCAAATTTATGGAAACATGAAATTTTGCAATTTCTTTCCTCCTGCGTCTTCCTCTTTTTCCTCACCTCAGTGTCGCCAATTTTTGGACAGGATAACGACCCGTCTTTCGCGATAAGACCGAAAAATATTCACTTCGCTAATTTTTGTTCCGGACAAAAAGTTTGATATCTCGGCCAAAAAAGGGCCTAGATGAATGATCGCATTTATATTTTGTTTCTGACAACTTGAAAATTGAAAGACGCAACTTTTTTTTACTATTGACATTTTATTCTCAACCCTAAATTTCTCGAGTTACGACGTATTTTCAAAAAACTTTATTTCCGTACAAACAGTTGAATAACTTTGCGAAAAAAATCGCAAAAAAAATTTCAAAAGAGCAAATCAAAGCCTGGTCTTCCCCCTTTCAAATCCTGTTGAGAATAAATCTTCATCGTTGTTTCCCAGAAAATTATACGCGACTTGATGAAAGTTTGAAAATTGCGAAAAAAACAACCATGTTTAACGTCACCTGGCAAGTGAAAAAAAAATCGTAGCAAATTTTTACATGCAGCATGATAAAGCTGTTTCTTTCTACTTTCGAATGCCACGTCGATCATTCATCTGTGCCTTTTTTTTGGTCGAGATATCAAACTTTTTGTCCAGAACAAAAATTAGCGAAGTGATCCCGAACTTTCGGACTTGTAACTAATTTAACGAATGTAACGAACATGATATCAGGATAAAATGTTTTTCCACATGTTTCTATGCAGGCGTGGAAACGGATAGACGGACTATCCTGTGATGATGATAAATAATTCAAATAGGTGTAGATATTTGTAAATTTGAATATTTATAAGGGTAAATATGTATGCGTGGCGATATCGTTAATGAAATAGAACGACGAAGAGCGGTAATTAACATTTTTGTTTATTTATTTATTTATTAAATATGAACTCTATATACACACTGTTTCGTCCGTTTATCGTTTTACTACATCAAACAGGGAATATACATATTTTGCATTTTAATAACTTTTCGAATGCAGTTATAATTGCGTACTATACACGTGTGCGTATGTGGTTTGTCGTCTATGACAGGTATACCACGTTCGTATATAAATCTCGGGTGTTTTTGGAATCCAAAATTAATCGTTGGGAAAAAAATATATGAATGAATGTATAAATGAAAAAGGAAAGATAAGTATTGAATCGAATTTTTCGATAATCGACGAAATTTTGTTGATCAGAAGTATAATTATATCGGTGATAATAAATGAAACTAATTACTTCTGACGATGATGCAAAAATGATTAAAATTAAAGTATAGAATGATGATTATTATCGCGATGATCATGACGACGATGTCGTCGAGAGTAAATATATCGCTATTTACATTATATCGCAAGAATAAATTTATCTCTTTTGGTTATCGCCTATAAACTTATATGCATACGCGTATGTATATGTATATATATATATATATGTTCGTGTGTAAATTGGTGAAATCGTTAATTCGAGTCTGCCGACAAAACTGATAATTATTGCATCATATTACCAATACGTATAAATATATATATATATATATATATATATGTATATATATATAAATATTATAAACTATACTCATATGTTGGAAGAAACTTTTCCCAATATATGATATCGCAATGTTTATCAGAAGTGTACGTAGATATTATACATTTATGAAATATATACAGGATGGCGTAGGTAATTTTACAACAAAATGCGCATGTTAATTATTTCATCAGCGTACGTATTATAGCTTCTATTTATTTATTCATTTTTTTCATATATATATATATATATATATATATATATATATATATATATATCGGTGATTCTGTTCTAGCTGTTACTTTTTTGATTAAACATTTTTTGATTCTATAATTAAACTTTTTTCATTTCTTAACGCATATTATTACTCTATTTTATCGTAAAAATGAAAAGTCCGAGAGGATTTCGCTACAACTTCAAAATATCGAGAGTGAGAATCAAATTTCAAATTTTCCGTGCCACGGTACCGACTCGTTCATCCACGGTACTGACATAAAATAAATTTGGTAGACATTCTTCAGTAAAATTATTACGAATTGTATTATAATTTATTTATGAATTGTATTATAACGTTAATTAGATTTATGGATTAATTAGTTTGGATCATTTATCGCGACAAAGAAATTAACGAATTCATAGGTAAATTCTAGAAATGGATGTGACACGGTACTGACATTTAAGTGATTTAAACCGTAAGTTTTCCCTGGACTACGAGTTATATTTTACGAAAGAAGGGATGAAGTATGTTCACGAGGATCGTATTGATACAAAAATTTCATGAATAGATTGTTAATCGATGACCAGTGAGAGCAAACGGTACAGGAAATTGATAAACACTGTTAGAATGGAATCACCCATATACCTATATAGGTAATTATTAATCACAGACGTAGGTATATATTTATATTTATCCATTGCCGATATAAGAATCTATGTATACAAGGTTTTGAAAAAAAAATAACGGAGAGATCAAAAAATTCAATTTCTCAATTCGCATACAATAAGAAAATTTGGAAACAATGAAAATGAAATGAAAAAAAAAAAAAAATTGCAATTTCGTTGATGCGTTTCTCTCTCTCTCTCTCTCTCTCTATTTCTCTCTCCCTGTCTTTCTCATTATTTTTTAACTTCGCGCGAATGTGATATCTGACGCAATATATATATAATATAGTAGCGGAGCTATCGCGAAATATAAAAGCGAGCGTTGACGGATAGTCGGGAGTCAGTATAGCCGAGAAAATAGCCAAAGCGGTTATACATATGTATATAAATATATGTATATATATAACAGGAATTTTACATGCAATACCTAACATGTACTTATCGATATAAATAAATAAATGAATAAATAAATAAACAAATAAATAAATTGATGAGTAAATAAATATATAAACAAAGGTTTTTTTGTGTCTGTTTTTCTTTTACAAAAATTTGCGAGAAAATAAGGGAAGGAGGTAAAAAAAAAGTCTGTTCTTTATTTCTTTACTCTCGAAGGAAGAAAGAAATTAGTGATACAGGGAAAATTTTATATCACGATATTGTATATACACACACGGCGATATGGACTATTCGCTTTTCAAAACCGAAGTATCAAAGAGAAGGCGAGCAGCGCCGACCAGAGAAATGAGTAAGTTTATTATTAACAAATAAATGAATAATTAAATAAATAAATAAATAATTGAACGAAATTTTGAGAAAATCAAATCGTGAGAGACGGTGTTACCGATTCGTCTCACGGTTTTTGGAATTTTTTCTCACGATCATTATATTTTCGAATGCGTGTAATGTAATTTTGGAAATTCGGTAAAACACGGGAAAGTGCTTCGTTGTCGGTTCTTTCGTTGATCGATTAATATTTCTTGTTTTGTTTAATTTTTTTCTCTTTTTTATACACATATTTTATTTTATTTTTTTCGTTTTGTTTTTCTTCCCAGCAAAAATCGCTTACTCGGCACCGAAAGAGGTGATTTCACTGGCCGAGGGTATGCCGAACGAGGAGACATTCCCTTTTACCGAGATAAGCCTGAAATTATCAGACGGCACCAGTTTTACACTAGAAGGCGATGAGCTGGGTGCGGCGCTACAGTATATTCCTAGCCAAGGGTTTCCGCCCTTGTTACAGGTGAGTCGACGGGCAAAACGAAGAGAAGAAGCGAGAAAGAGAGAGAGAGAGAGAGGGAACAAAAAATTTGAAAAAAAAAATTTGCGAATTTTTTTTTAATGTTTTTTTTTTTTCATTTTCGCAAATCGTCGAGACATCGCGCTATCATATATTAATATCGTGTACGAAGAGAAGTCGGTATTCTGGGTCGCGGTATGACCCCCGAGAATATGATATCAAAAATATAAGAAAAAAAAAAAAATGAAAAAATGAAAAATGGCAAATTCCGCGATTATTATACTCGCGATGTATGCATTCGCGACTGCAGAAAGTGAAATCGCGCCGCACGATCCGAATTCGAGGTGACGGGAGACGGAGAGAGGAAAAAAAACCACCCTTCTTCTTTTTGCCAATTGAAGAAAAAAAATAAAAATAAATTAAATAAATAAATAAATAAAGTAAAAAAAATGTAATTCAGGTCGTGAGGGAGTTTCAAAGGAGATCTCACGCTCCCCCGCTATGGGAAAGCCGGGACGTGATCGTGGTGTCCGGCGGTCAAGACGGTCTGAGTAAGACCCTCGAGGCTGTAATCGGTCCTGGAGATCCCGTACTGGTACAGGACCCGTTTTACACCGGTGCCGAAGTGGTGGTGAGTGAAAGAAATAAAAAAAAAAAAAATTGTTTCTTGGTGTTTTTTTTTTTGTTTGGTTTTCCGGAAAATCGAAAAATATCATTTCCCCAACTCGAACCGCGCTTTTCCCCATTTTTTATTTTTATTTTTGGCACATTTCTCTTCTGTATTAAATAGAAATTTTTTCAAAAACCTTTTCGCGATTCAACTTAGCGAAAATAATTCGCGATACCTAAATCGTTTTCGCTTATAAATTTAACCGCGTTTGACGTCTGTATGTATGTATACGTATGTATGTACTACATACGTATATGTATATGTACATCGTTTGAGCTTGCCAAAGTCGCTGAATAATTACCCTAATTGACCCCCGTGTCACCGGGGGTCAATCGATTCGGGTTATCCGCACTGACGTGTTTGATTAATTCGCATCGCGTTCTCCTATATCTCGCATATAATTGCTAACTATATATATTTATATAAAATATATATTCCTTGTGAATGGAATGTTCCGATATCGTCGTTGCAAAATAAAAAAAAAAAAAAGAAACGAAAGAAGAAAAATAACAAATTTTTTTTTTTTTCCGCAATTCGGCGAAGATCGTCGACGTCATTTCGCAGTTTGCAAAAACAAAAGAACAAGAAAGAAAAAAAAAACAGTTTCCGCAACTCGGCGAAAGATCGTCGACGTAATTTCGCGAATTTGCAAGGAGAAAAAAGAAAAAAAAAAAGATTCGTTTCTTTCCCTAATTTTCGTTTCTTCGCACGCTGGAAAAAAAAAGCTCTCGCCGCACAAAGCCGAGCTGATAGCCGTAGGTCAGGATTCATTGGGTGTGGATCCAGCCCAGTTGAGGGAAATACTTAAGGGACGTCTCGCGGACGGTAAAAAAATGCCTAAAATTATGTACGTCAATCCGACCGGGGCTAATCCAAACGGCACCGTTCTACCCCTCGAGAGACGCAAGGAGATCTACAGACTGGCCTGCGAATACGATTTTCTGATACTCGACGACGATCCCTATCACCACATGTACTTCACTGACGTAAGTGACGAAATTTTTTTTTTTGCGAGTTGAAAAAAAAAATCAAAAAATTTCTTTCTCTCCTCCCTCGGCACGAAATTCGGCCGGAATAATTGAGACGACGCGATTCTTGATTTCGCAAACTGTGGAACATGATATCGCGACTTTTCTCAGAGTACGGAATCGGATTCTTTCTTTTTTTGTTTTTTTTTTTCTCTCGCAATTTTGGCAAAAAAAAAAACAAAAAAAAAAACGGTATTTCATTCCAACCCCTCATCAAACCCCTGAAGGAGGCGCCGAAATCGTTTCTTTCGTTGGACACCGAGGGACGTGTGATAAGGATAGATTCATTTTCCAAAATATTGAGCAGCGGACTGAGGATCGGATTCATTACCGCCGCGGCGCCGTTGGTCGCCAGCATAGAACTTCATCTCCAGAGCAGTCATCTCCACGCACCAACTTTATCCCAGGTTCGTTGTCGCAGAATAACCGGTATGACAAAGTATTCGGGACGGAGGAAAAAAATGAGAACAAAAAATAAGAACGAAATTGATAATCCGAGTGGTATTTTTTTTTTTCTTTTTTTTTTTTTTTTTGGAGGGGCGGGGGGGATTTTTTTTATTGTTTTTACGAACGAGGAGAGAGAAGATTGGCGATAAGAGATTCGCGCGTCACTCAACGATTTCACCATTATTCGCGATTCGTTAATTGCAACACCGTAGAACATAATTTCTATAAACGAAGAGATAGATGGAGGAAAGAGAGAGAGAGAAAAAAAAAAAACGGTTAAAAAATTGTTAATAAAGAATGAGATAAGATTGTT
>OZ016484.1:6376511-6489011 GCA_963966615.1 Tenthredo amoena
CATTGTAATAATATTTTTTTTATTTTTTTCCCCAATTTTCCATGTTTTTTTTCTATTTTTTTTCTTTTTTTTTCTTTTTCTTCCTCTTCTTTCCTTCTCTCATCCCTCATCGATATTCAACTTATTTATTATAGGTATATCGTCTATTTCGTATACGCATCGGTCGAGATTAAAGTTTTTCAAACTTTCAGTATACTAGTTTCCTGTTTCGTTTTTTTTTTTTTTGTTTTTTCCGTTTTTTTTTCTTCTTTTTTTTGATTTCTTTCCCTCAATCGCGTTATAGGTACATATTTACACTTCGCGCTGATTTTCAGCATTTATATTTATTCATTTATTTATTGATTTATTTATTCATTTATTTATTATCATCTTATCGATTTAGTTTTATATTTTCATGGATAAACTTTAGTCAAACCAAAGCGTAACGCGCATTATTGTTTACGTATTAATAATAATTAACGATTAATTATCCGTTTTGCGAATTGCCTCTTGGGCTTTGACTCTCAATATCTCAGCGCTCTGTCTCCTAACCTCGTCGTCCGATGAGGCGGAGTCGTCGTCCCCCCTGCAGTCGTGTTTGGCGCTTAAATTTTGAGGCAAATTTTGAACCCCTAAATTGAGGGGCAGGTGAAGCTGGGCCGCGTTCAACGTATTCTGCAATGTGTGGGCCGAACTTAACTGCGAATTGATCGTCGGGTGATTCATTGAACCCATCGAACCTCCGCCTAACGGAAGCCCGGCGCCCGCTAGCGACGCCAAGTTGGGCGGCAACGGCAGACCGATGTACTGCGACAAGATCGCGTGCAACGGAGGCAACTTTGGGGCACCTCCTGCCCAAGGCGGTGGAAATACCGGAGGCATGAACCACGGGAATCCACCCGATGACGGGGACCCCGATTCTCCGCCGGGAATACCTGCCGCTGCTGTTTGGAGGAGATGAGCGTGGAGGGAGAGCTCGTTCACACCTGGAAACCGAAGTTTGACATCGTTTATACCTATTTTCGTCAAGTTATTGGGCACGAAGCAATCCCGAAGACGCCAGTCGCCCCAAAGACTCCCTCGGACTCCTGGGCTTTGAGCATAAATAAGAACTCAAATTGATTTTGGAAACGGAAGACCACTTTCAGACGTCTTTGAATAATTTTCGACACGACGACTCTCGGACGTCTTCTAAATTACTTTTGTACTACTTTTAGACACCCTCCAATATCTTTCGACTACTTAAAGACGGAGTTTAAATATATTTTAGACCGTTTTCAGACGTCTTTGAATTTTTTTCATACTACTTTAAGACCAGAAGAATTTTCGAGACGACTTTCGAACTAATATTTTATAATTTCGAGACGACTTTCAGAGGGCTTTAAGTATCTTTCGACAACTTCTAGACTACTTTACGGTAAACTACAGCCACTGTATAAAATTCCGAGTAAAATCGAGTAAATCGTTGCACATTAAATCCTGATATAAACGTGACTCTCTGTAGTATACACCTATATACACATGTAAAAATAAAAATAAAAAAACATCGTGTATATGAGATAATTTATTTATGGTACCTGCAGCAGGCATGCACCACCCCATGTCGTAGTTTTTTTTTTTTCTGTTTCTTTTTTGTATAATACCCCAAGCCACGAACATGTCTATCCACATACACTATATATAGTGTATACAGAATATAAAGGCACAAGTCCCTGCAGTGGTATAATCGAACCGCGATCTAAATAGCCCATTATCGATCAACTAAATGTACCTTTTACGTTTCTACATGCTAGTCTAATTACAAAGCGATCAGGTATCTGCACAGTCGGCAAGTTATCGCCAACTCACAACGTACGGATCTCCTAATGAATACCCGCGTCAAATTTCATTCTCCATCCCCCGTTTGAGATTTTTTATCAAATTTCCCTCCCCACCCCTTTTTCATTCGTATTCGAAAGAACGAAAGAAAATCAAAATCAAAATCAAAATCATACCTCCGGATTTACAATGTTTCGTTGGTGAATTATCGCGTCGAATGTACATACATCGGACAGTCGCGCAGTAAAACTATAGACATATATTATCTACGATAAATCAGATTCCATGCGGAGATCGTAACTCTCTGATAATAAAATTAACCATAATTGTCTCAGATTCTAATCTACCCTATTCGAATGTCGCGTACCTATCTCTACCTACGTTATTTTATACACTCTTCCCTACCTACCATATCGTGCAACTGACTGACGGTGAAACTACGTTGCATTAATGATCAGCTATACACACACACACACACACATGCGATATTTTATGAAATACATATATATATACCCATAAAGCCTGTTTTATCACAAATTGCGAATTATTCATCAATTTGACCCGAGAATGATTATTATTAATATTTTTATTTATATTTATTTATAAAACTTACCGCCTTGGTCGACGTGCATAAAACTCGTGTCTCGTCCCAGAGCCTTTTCCCTTTTCCGCCACTTAGCCCGACGATTTTGAAACCAGACCTGGAAACGAAGGGGAAGAAAAAAGATTGTAAGTGTTATTTTTTATTTTTTTTATTTTTTTTTCCTTCAAATATTAACCCAATGGCAGATGCGTATGAATAGACGTATATATGAGGGGGGGAGAGGGGTGGAAATTTTCGGGTGAGAACCTCTGCTCGTTCGTATATCTGAGCAGCCAACAAAAGCCGAGGCTCTCCAGGCTGATTAAGCTAATTGTTAACAATTATCGTGATTTCACGAGGAACGTACAGGAGCAACCGCCTCTGCATCCATCCCCCTGCCTCCATCCCCCAACTAAAATCACCCACACATACACACACCCTTGTAGAGTGGATATATACCATAACCGTCGAGTAGCAGCCACCGGTCCCCCATATTCGATTCACTGCTTGTTCTATTCTATAGACAGCTAACCCCCGCAGTTCCGAAACAAGAAGAAAAGAATCGAAGACCCATCCACCCCCACCTACCCCCGTTAAGGTGTACAGAGTGACTCAATTTCAGTCTGAGCGAGCGATGTTTCTGGGGTAGGATTCCTCGTTAAATTCCAAGACTATATTTCCTTTACGAAAAATTCGTAGCTACGACGGTTTCCGAGCTACGCGAGTTCTCTCTCGACCAATCCCGGGACTCGTAGATGGCGCTAACAGCACCGGCCACGAGCGTGAGTTGCGCAGTGTCCCGTCCGCGGGACCTGCACGCTCCGCGATTGGTCGACTAAGATCTCGCGTAGCTCGGAAACTATCGGTCCCACGAATTTACGTTAAAGGAAATTTAGTCTCAGATTTTCGCGGGGAATCTCATCTCCGAATCCTGAATCACCCTGTACACCAATCCGCAGTAAATTACCTACAGAATATGGGTATATGGGTTATACTTTCACCGGCTTATTAGACACGCTCAATTTGTCTCGATTATACAGTTACCGAGTACAGGGTGGACCGGGGAAGCTGCTCGGATTCGAATCAGCTAAAATATCCGTCTTATTGCTACACGGAGCGCGGTACAACCTTCCGAAAATTTTTTATACGCGTGTATGCGTGTGTTCTCTAATTACTCGTTTCCAACTACCCTCTAATTCTTTAATTGTCTCGTCTCGCGGGTAGGCAGAGTTATATAACACACTACACCACACATGTGTGTTACTATACGGTACATGCACAGGATTAAGCCGTTCCGAAATTTCCGCATCTGGTTCTTACACGCATATATATATATATATATATATCTAACTCTCAGTTTCTCGTCGTATACATGAACAACGCGGAAAGACCGTATACCTACACGGAAAGTTTAAATCCCGTTAACTCGAGTCGTACATATATACCGGCGCAAAGCGTCGCGACGTCTCAAGATCGTATACTCTAATTGCCGCAAGGTGTAGGCGCACAGCCTCAGGTGGATTTCGACAAAAGTTACGATTTCGAACGATCATTTTTTTTTTCACAAAAATCGTTCGAAACTCGCAAAAATTTTCTTTCGAACAAATGAATGAAAAACAAAAAAAAATTATACGAATATAATATAGGTGGAAATTTAAATTCTAATAATAATTAGTCTCATATAACGCGACTCAGGGATACAGATGTAACAATTTAGGGGTTGACGTCGCGACGTTGTATACGTATAGGGTTGACGGTTGGTCCGCGGCGTGCTGACGGATCATTTAGCGGTTTTGTCGAGCGACAACCAATTGCCGGCATTGTCGCTTCGCTGTACCACAATGGGCCAATCGGAATCCCTTTCTCTCTCTCTCTATTTCACCCCTATTTTCCCCTCTTTACTATCTATCTATCCATGTACACGGGGTGTAGGGTGGGTACAGCTAGTTAGGCTAATCGACGCGGGTGACCGAATCGCGATTCCTATAGCTGAAGAAAAAAATGAGCAACGAAAAAAAAAAGAAAAAAAATGGCAGGTCGAGGGAGGGGATGGGGGTGGAGGAAGCAAAAAAAAAAAACAATTTTTGGCAAAAATTCCGAAGAAAAGAAAAAAAAAAAAAATATATGGCTAATCATTCGATACAGTATATTACGATACGTTTTTTAACGGAGTGGCCTGGCAAGCTACACACTGGTTCGTTGGTAGGATCAAGTACCTACACTAGTGGTGCACGGTGGAGGAGGTAAAAGCGTCGCGACGCCCGCGCCGCGTCACGCCGCGTGCAGCCCCGGCTCACTTTAAACCCAACAATGCTTGTAATTATGGGAGTACCCACTCAAGAACGATTTTACGAGGGAGCGAAGAGCGGAGAGCGGAGGGCGAACCAGAACTACTTCCACCCCCTCCCCCTGCACACATGTACCTACGTGTAATGCACCGGCACAGGGTTTGACTCTACGATTCAAACAATTATCCCACGGGTTTTTGGATTTGGATTTTTTTTTTTTTTTTTTCTCTATTTCACGGACGAAACAAACTCCGGGGGCAAAAAAACATCCCCCACCCCCATCCCCTCGTCTAACTCGTCGTTTAAATTTTGTCCGGATTTTGTCTGGAAGAAAGGGGGGTAAAGGAAAGAGAAAGAAAAAATTATTTCGTAATAATTACCTGCACCCTAGCCTCTGATAGATCGAGTCTCATGGCTAGTTCCTCCCTTGTAAAAACGTCAGGGTATTGCGTCTTCTCGAAGGCTCTTTCGAGCTGGTGCAGCTGATAAGTGGTAAAGGTGGTCCTGGACCTACGGACCTTCCTGGGTCTGTCCGACTCCCCTAAATCTAGGGGGTCGTTGATGTTGTCGTTCATCTGGTGGTCGCTGAGATGACCGAGTTCCGTCTCGCCGTTGTCACCGTCGACGTCCGATGGCGTCGCGTGATCGACTGCAAAACAAATCGACGAAAAAAAAAGGTTTTTTTTTGTTGTTTTTTTCAATTTTCTCTCTTTTTTTTTCGCGTCAAAAATTTCTTTTTTCTACGCCGATTCGACGATTTTCGAGGGTTTTTTTTTTTTTTTTTCAGCGAAATCGCCGTAATCCTCTGCCCACCCCACCACGGGGGATGGTATCGAGTCTGTAGCGAATTTAAAGCTCGCGCTAATACTTGGCAGAACGATTCCTGTTAACCCTATATAGATATAGCGATTAGCGAACTCGTAGCGGCTAGGCGCAAAAACTTCATCGGTACAAACCGAGGCGGATACAAGGTTGGAACGGGGACTTGAGGGTGGTTGCAAAATCCACCCCCACCCCGAGAGTAGATTACTATTAAATTTAAGTCGGCATAAGGCACTCGAACGCGGGGGAAGAGAGACGAATAGACCGGGAGAACTCGGTTCTTGTTTGCACGTTAGAATAGAAGCCGAAAGCGAGAGACGGAGAGATGAGACGGAGGCTGCGGGGGGTCCAGGCCTCAATACTCATATTATAAGTGAGCCAGTTTTTATTGGTACTCAAAGCCGAGAGCCGGACTCCTCAAACTCGTCTCACGCGCAGAATCAGATATTAATATTATATATATATATAATACCTGGGCTGCTAAATCTCGCAAGGGATTAACTCCTTTCCCTTTCAATTCTATCCCTTTTTTTTCCCCTTTTTTTTTCTTGTCTAAAAAAAATTAACGAATCGGTTATTAAATTCGTGTCTCTCGAAATAGAATTCGGGGAGACGATTAGAAAAGCGAGAGGGGGGAGAGGATCGAGAGAGACAATTTGAAAAAAAAAAAAAAAAAAAAAATGAATAAATAAATGCGGAGTTTAGGGGATGTTTTCTGCATCCCTTAAGCCAGTGGCAACGTGTAGTACTCTATGTCGCATTCATCATTTTTCACCGTTTATACCTATATACATATATGGACACAGATGTGTGTAGATGTGAGAGAGAGAGAGAGAGAGAGAGAGAGGGGTGGGAGATACCAGGAGCTAATCCAGGGTGAATAGAGAGATTTTAATGTTTTTATGTCGGCGTACAATGGCGAGTCCACTTGATGCCAACCCTCTCCTCTCCCGTGCCTCTTCCCTTCTCGTTTCTCCCCGCACCCCCTGCACCCCCTGCACCCCCTCGATTACCTTTTATTAAATTTACGAGCACTTCGTTCAGCCGGAACGAAAGACACGCGAAGAAATAATGAGGGGCGAGCGAATTGGAAATTTTCATTCCCTCCTCCTCCTCCCCCAATTTTCCAGCCCCCTTTTTTTTCAAAATTTATAATTATACCCCGATTACATCCTCCCCCTTTTTTCCCCTCTTCGAATCGAACAGGTTACCGAAATAACAATTTCTAGGTTCGCGAACGAACCCCTAATTAGTATCACATCAGGTATTCCAAATACTAAAGCTAAACACTGGTTTACCATTTTCGCACTAACGAGGGAAGTTTATCGCGAAAATTCGACGATTTCCGATAAATTCTTGAGCTCATTCATTCGTTCATTCATCGGTACGGTTCGCAATTGTGACAGGACTGACTTGGGACTACTAAGTGGGTCACGAAAGGGTCGCTATTCGTTAATGAGTGAATTCGTTCATCGATTTTACAAAATCTCAAAAAAAAAAAAAAAAAAGTTGAGAGTACAAGATTGATCGCAAATTCGTTCGATTTGACCATCAACGATTTCCAAACCGTCGAAACTCACCCTCTTCTTTAGCGTGGCCCAAAATCTGATCGATGCTGTACACATTTCGTTTTTGATTATACGTCTGCGCCATGTTTATTACCGAATTTCACCAAAATTAAAAAATTAATTTATTTGTAAATTCTTCTTTTTGTTTTTGGTTTTTTTTTTTTTCTTAACTTCGATTTCCCAGCACTGTGTTAAAAATCTCAAATTCAATTGGGTACCTCGATGTAATATCGTCCTCGTTTGAATCTCATTACGATTTATACTTTTTTCACAAACAACAACGAAACCGAAAAATTAAAAAAAAAAAAAAAATAACGATTGCAAAACGAATATTTGCAAAACTGTCGATTTTTATTTTAAGTCTTTTTTTGGTCTTTCGCTCCGTTCGATTGTATTTTTTTGCGAACTTTTTTGTTTATTTCGGGTCTTCTATTGGTTTTTGTTATTTTTGTTATTTTTTATTTTCTTTTTCTTCCCCGTCACGGGGGAGCGAAATAATCGAAACGCGCGTGTTACGAGACTCGTTTTAAAACCACCTCCGATCTTTACAGGTCGACGTCGCAACGTGAACTAGACGTGAGGCGTTAAATCGCAGCCCCTAATATCGCGGGGTTTGCCCCACCTCGCATCCCCTAACGCCGCCATATTACCACCGTAACCAATCCGAGGGTGAAGTTTTCACGCAGGTCTACCGTTTCCAACTCAGGGGTTGAATAGACGCTCGGTTAAATATGGGCGGAGTATATGATATTCCCGGGTGTCTATAATCGCCCCTAATTCTCATTACTTTCCCTCTCTTACGTGAAAAAAAAAAAAAAAAAATTTCTTGTTTCTATTTCTCATCGCTTTTCAAAAAAATTACACCGAAAAATCAAATTCCAATTCATTTGAGTTTTAATTAAAAAAAAAAAAATATATATCGAACTCGTTTCCTGTTTTCTATAAACGTGTGTAGCTGTATACTTATATTTACGTAAATATATATATATACTCGTTCGTTTAGACGGAGGAGATTAAACAGGCGTTAAAACGTAGGAGGGATGAAAAATTCCTGAAAATCCTTGGCCACCAGGTTACAGGGGCGATAATATCTCCCTGCGTTGGTTAGCAGACTTAGTTACTTACTTAGGTGGGTAAAATCCGTGACCCAGTGCAGGTGGGACGGAGTCGTATTACCCCTGGTCTCCGAATAGCATGTAGCATATAGCTGCAAGAGCAGAGGGATAATTGCGAAAAATTAGAGCGTATTACGATCAGCTTTGTGCTACGGGGGTAAAGAAGATAGTAGGAAATTCCCTCAGGGCTTGTGGGGCATTATCCTCTAATAGCTGCTTATTCTAAGACAACGCCTCGGTCGGCTAGATCCCTAATTATAATATTTCTCACCGGTACCCCGAAGGAGCGTCGAACGCGTCTGTATATACGAGGGTGATTTTTTTTTGGAACTATTTTTTTTTTTCTTTGCTCTCGGCCTGAAATTTTGTTGGAAATGCTAAAAAAAAAAATTCCCTCAAAATATAAGCCCTTAATATCGATATTAAGTACTCTTTCAGAACGTGAAATGATTCCTCATTTAAATTACATGGAAATTGAAATTTATTTTTTTCAAAATTCTATAACTCGGTGGCATTTTATGTTATTATATTGCCCAAACTTGCGAATTACTCAGCATTAATTAATAATTAACATATTTGTTACTCGTTCGAATTTTCATTGAATTAGGTATTAATTAAATACATAATAAAAACTGTATTCACGCAAAATATTATAATCTTTTTTTTATTCGCAGCTTGAAAAATAGATAGCTCTTAAAAAAATTTGTAATAAGAAATAGAAAATCAATATTTTTTTTAATTTGACTCAATAATTCATTAAAATTTCATGTTACAAAAAAGCAAAAGCTCAATATCTCGAGGAATATCGATCTTAGGGATTCGGTTCAAAGGACTTTTTTTGTATAAAATTAAATTTCCTACAGATGCCCCATTAACATTTTTCCTGTAGGTTAAGCCATTAATAAAATAACAACAAAAATACAAGAAATTTCTACAAAATTTGATTTTAGCGACCTGTACTGCCTCACCAGTGTGAGTTACAGTCAAGTCGCAATGGGCACTTTTGTAGAGCGCTTAATGCAGAGTAATTTGGAAGTTTGGGCGATATAATAGCATAAAATGCCACCGAGTTATAGAATTTTGAAAAAAAAAAAATTTAATTTCCATGTCATTTAAATGAGAAATCATTTCACGTTCTGGAAGAGTACTTAACATCAATATTAAGGGCTTATATTTTGAGGGAATTTTTTTTTTAGCATTTCCAACAAAATTTCAGGCTGGGAGCGAAAAACAAAAATTGTCCCAAAAAAAAGCACCCTAGTTTATATAATATATATATAATATAAGGTCAAGAGAAGAAAAAAATGGTTTTTTGTTTGTTTTTTATCTTCAACCTTCTGAGAGAAGTGGAGAAAATATTTATTTTTTTTTGAATCCAAAAACTGGTACAGGAATTAAAGTTGAGGCAATAAGGAGATGGGAGAGATTATAATACGATAGAGAGAGAGGGAGATGGATAGATAGAGAGATAGAGAGATATCGTAGGTAAGGGATGCTCGAAAGAGAGAGGTTCGAGGGGAATTTCGAACGGGACAAAGAAGGTGGGTAGATACAGTTCACAATAGATTCAGCGAACCAAATCAAAGATCAAACGCCCCGAAGTGCGCATTCAACGCCCATAATTGACTGCCATGTTGGAATGCCACTTCGGAACTTTGGAAATATTTCAAAAGCCGTATAGGTACGTAATACGTAGCATGGATATGTAGAACACCGCCGTAAGTTAGATATTGGTAGATTGTTAGACGGTTGGATTACTAGATAGGATGGATATCGTCGGGGGTTTGTCATCGCGAGGGTAACTCTGATAACGCGAATCATCCCTGGAAATATTTTATTGTAGTATCGATTAAATACGATCAAAATTTATTAGAGGAATGAACGATTTTTTTTTCGCACTGTCAATATTATAGAAATAGAAATAATTAACGGGGGGAATTAAACTCGAGTATTATCATCGCGAAATAATAATCCATTATCAAAATTATTTCGCGAATTTTCAAGGGGAATACGGGGACGAGGAGTCGGCTACTCGGTTTGATATTCTCGTTTATATTGTTCGCGATGAAATATTAAGCGATCAAGTTTAATTCGGGCTCTGTCTAAGTTGAAACGATCGATGTACAAGATATATATTAGGTATATATGTACATCTTTTGTCTTCTAAGTTATTTACTCACACAGACGTATTTTATCATTTTCGAATTTCAAAGTTCCCATGGGCCAGGACGTTTTCAAATATATTTTTTTTTAATGTATCCGAAACCCCGGGTCCCTATCTCGGTTTTCAACCCTTAGCGGCCACACGGGGTAACTAGTTACCCCAGACTCAGAAAAAGTGAAATTAGAGGTCTAAAATCTTTGAAATTGATACAAGTAACAAATTAGTAGCAAATTTTATGATTTGTAATTTTCTTCATTTTTCCCGCCAGTAATTTCGCAAAATAAATATACTTTTTGAATGATCGACGGATACTGTTATTTTTTTTATGGTAGTGGTATATGTTGTGCGTACGATCCTCAAATTTTAGCCTTTAATATTAAAAAATGGCGGAGTAATGAATTTTTTTCTGAAAAAAGCCAATTTTGCTGAATTTTCATGTATGACCAGTTTTTAGAACGTCATCTATAAATTGACCGATAAAAATCTTCAGAAATGTTGAAGAACTCTTCAACAAAAATGAAACAATCGGTTAGAAGTGTTAAAAACACCCATACGCCTTGTACAACTAAGTTTTTCAACGTGGGGTAATGAGTTAACCGTCCCAAAGTCCTCGAATTCCCCATTCGAATGACTAAAAACTAAAAACTGAAAATCGCGTGTTATTTGAAATTGGAAAATTCCAAGGCTTCGGGGCAGTACTTAGAATCGAGATAGGAACCCGGGGTTTCGACTAAATTTTCTTCCACATATTTCGAGACGTTCTAGCCCATGAGAGCATCGAGATTCGAATCTGACGTTAATAAATTAAAATAATACATAAACGAAGGCAAGATTGTTGTTTATTTATAATTCCTGAATGTTTCTGTAACATAGAAACGAGCGTATAATAAGTTCAGCGGGGGGTTTTTCTCTGTACAGTATTCTCAAGGAACAACCGGGTATTAGAATCTCTGTTATTGAGCCTTCGGGCGTCGAGGCTAGCTGTAGGTACACAAGATCAACCACGGTTCTCTCGTGTCCCTCTGATCAGCGCTCACGTCTAAAACAGCTGCAGCATAGATCGAGGATCACCTTATGGATAAAAAGCTTTTAAAAAAAACAAAGAACAGGAGAAACAAAGGGATGAAACGACACACAGCGACGTTTTCTGCTTCTCAATATTATATATTTTGGAAAGAAAACAAATTTCATAATACATCTGTACAAATAAACGATTCATTATAACAAAATAGATAGGTAGTTTCGTGGCAGCAGCGTTGATCGCGAAGCGAGGTGGATTGCTGGCGTAACGCTGAAGAGAGGAGTCGTGCGGCGAAACGAAACCCGGCCCCGGTGGAGTCAGCTGCAGTAGTATAGGTAGCCGAGGGACGGACAAACGGCCGCGGGCTAAAGCGACGACGCGGTACCAGTAGCAGATGAGATTTTATTAACTTCTGTAGGTCGCGTACGGAACGGGGGAAAACGGAACGGGAACGGAATGACGGGTGGAAAAGGGACGGAGAGAAGGCGAACAAACGGCCAAATAAAGAGCCGGCAATTATTGTGTTTGCCCAAGGTTTATTTCTACGGAATTCTTCCCCAGTTTCATTCTACTTTTAGTATATATATATATATGTATACATGTATATATATATATATATATATGTATGTATGTATATATATAAAAGAATAATATTCATTTATTTATTTCGGAATCCGGGTACAGGGATGACATTAATTATACACGGGGTGTTCTCTTGCACACGCGGGTGCAATGGAATACATAAAAGCATTTCGAAGTCAATTAGACCCGTTGGCTTTGATCCGTAACATCGGGGGTACACGCACGTGCCCTCCTACCCCGACGTTTCGCTTCCTCTCTGCGCAGCCGGGTTTCTATCCATCCCCCTACCTTCGCCACCTACCACCTACGTCCCCGACCCTCGAACGACGAGACCCATTCAATAGGCGCTCCAAATGACGCCGAGATAACCGCTCACTTATATCAATTCAACGGCGCTCTCCTACCCCGGCCACCCCGAACCCCTATTCCTCTTCAAGGATCCCCTCTTTATTTCTCTCTCTCTCTTTCTCTCTCTCCGTCGACGGGCATCCGCGCGTAATAGATAGACGGATCGTCGATTGATACATACAAACGAAATTCGTACCCCCAAAGTATATACACCAGCTTATGATTAACCGTTCCGAGGTATACGCGTACCCCGAATCTTTGGCTCTTCTTTATTTCATCTTATCCCGATTATTATAAACATTCGCGAGTCAAATGACGCGTGTAATATAGTATACGTATATATATATATATGTATAGGTGTATACATAGGTACGTAATAATCGAGAGGGAATAAGGGTTGGGGAAGATAAAAGAAGCCAAGCTCGTTGAAAGCGGTAGGTAGAGGTGGACGGGGGGCGATATATATATAATTGACCGATTCCAGACAGTGGAGGAGAGCTTTTGTCACAAAATATAATTATTTTCCGATAGAATGGAAATTACCTCTACCTTCCTGCCACCACCCCTTACTACCCCGGGCTACAGTCTGAAATTGGTACCCCTATACATACATACATATATATATATATATATATGTATATATAGGCTATTGGTGTCCATACACCGCGATTTATCGACGATATTGATAATACTTTTATTAAATGAGGCGAGAAAAGTATAATAATTATAATTATATCGTTTTCCATTTTTTTTTTTTTTTTTAATTCTTTTTCTTGTGTTTCGGATGGAATCGGGATTCGAGTATAACCGCGTATACGGTTTCTTTAAAGTATGGTATAGTTCTTGTGTACAAAGGCTCGAGGAATAGCATCGGCGGGTTAGTACTTCGCGCGAGTAAGGGACGGGGGAGGATAAGGTCTTGAAAGTTTTTAAGTTGAGTGTAATGGAGCCTATATACTCCCTCGATCGGGGGTTCGCGCTCTACGAGTGTTACTTAGCAACAAAAGGCACTCGAATACCCGCCAAGACCGAAGTTCCTATACGTAGATATTCGACGTCGTGTTTCAGAGTCGGGGAATCGAAAGGGGATATATATAAAAAATAAGTAACGAATACGTAAAGATGCATTTAGAAAAAATTTTGTTAAAAACGTTGACTCAGCGACGATAACCAGGACCGAGTTTCATCCAGCAGCGAAGTAGCTTTTCCTGCTGATGACACATCGGTAATGATATATATCCCCGCAGCTATTCATCGGCGAGTAACATTGTTAACGCGCTAATAAAGGTGGAGAGAGACGAACGTACCGAACGAGCTCTCTCCTCTGTGCGATAGAAACACGTTTACGGGGGGGTGAAAACGATGTGAAAGGAAGAGCCGGAAGAGCGAGACGCAAAATGGAGGACCACCGCCATCGCCACCCTTGGATCTCGCCATCCTCAGACTACGGATGATAATGACTTGACATCTGCACTCAAACCCCCGCCGAGAGGAAACGCAATTAATATTCCCGATTACCTCCTATTCCCTGTACATATATATATATATATATATGTTATATATATTGGGGGGCTCCAAAAAAAAACATTTTTTGTTTTTTGTTCAAGTTCTATCATCTCGAAAGTTTGGAGTAGGTATAAAAAAAATTCTTTCATAAGGACAGCACGATATTTTGATTCCACGTGACGCTCAAGGGATTCCCGTTTTCCCATTTTTTTTTTTGTACTTTTGATGGACATTTTCTTGTAGGAAATTAAATTGTCTACAAAAAAGCTCTGATATGATTTTCTCGTAAACCTAACGGGTAAAACGTTATCAGACTTTGAATACTCCCAACCAAGTTAAATCTAACCGTATATGATTTCAAAACGCATTTTGTATTTCTCTATACTATCTCAATACTAGCTCATATTGCAGTCGAATTTCTTTTCGGAAATAAAAAAAAATTCAAACTATATCCACTTAGTTGCGAGTATTCAAAGTCTGATAACGTTTTACCCGTTAGGTTTACGAGAAAATCATATCAGAGATTTTTTGTACACAATTTAATTTCCTACAAGAATATGTCCATCGAAAATACAAAAAAAAATTTTTCTTACGTGTTATTTATATGGGAAGACGGAAAACCGTTGAGCGTCACGTAGAATCAAAATATCGAGCTGTCCTTGTGGCAGAATTTTTTTTATACCTACTAGAAACTTTCGAGATGGTAGGAAAAAAACTTTTTTTCTCTTGGAGCACCCTAATATACATATATATAACGCATAATAACCCGAACCCTTATCAGAGGTACTCGATGAGACCAAAACGTCGGGATATTTAATTTAGGATTATTCACACGGAGGAGAGAAACGCATGTCGCGAAAGCACGGGGTAGCGTGTACCTATAAGGTGAAGGAAGGTGTAACGGTATCGCGAATGGGGTGGTGATATTATCGGTAAATGGTGCGGCAATTATGATAATGGTGGGTAATTCCCTGAGCTAAATTCGCCCCCATTGGTGCAGAGGAGCGGGCAAAGGCGATGGAAGAAGAGAAGAGAAGTTGAACTGGTTCGAGAGGATCCGGAATCGCTGTGTATAGATCTGCGGGGGTCGGTGTATGATATATACGTAGGGGTGCACGGATCGAGGACGCAGGTACATGGCGCCGCGCGAGACTCCTAATAAAGGAAACAGTTAGATTCAAACGACCTACGATAATTATACCCCAACCCCCTTCAGACTCCAATGACTACGTATTATACGGACTACTGTAAACCACCGCTGAGCACCCATCCGTCCCTCTCGCTCTCTCTCTCTCTCTTTCACACAGATTCATATCGGGACGCTGATCTCCGCAGACAATGCGCCAAATTGTTCACACTTCCACCTACCATCTCTTCCGCCCCCTTTACTCGAGTTCCGATTAGCCCCCGCCAATTTCTAAACTTCGTACTTTGGGCTCGGCTATTTATAGCCGTATTACAGGGTGGTCCTTGACTCGGTCATATTCGAATTTCGAAACAGAACGTCTACAAATATATACAAAAAAATGTAGTCAAAGCCCCGGGTTTCAATCTCGATTTTCAATACTTCGGGGTTAATCACCAAGTTTGAGGTCTTTCGGAGCTACGCTGCGATAGGAAGACGAAGACTTTGGGGCGGAACTTGAAACCGAGATATTTGGAAACGTCCTGGTCCATGGGAGCATTGAAATTCGAAAATGATAAGATCGAGGACCACCCTTATGTATTTATGCATATATGTACGGTTGGTGGATTAATTTTGTTAAAATTTTTGGCCTTTGTTTCGAGCCAAAGTTCGGATTATTTTCGTAGCTAGTCGGGAACACATTAGTTCAACTAATTTGATGGTTTAATCAATTTCCCTGATTTAGCGATGGGCTGTTGAAAGGAGGATGGAAGGATGGGAAGGAGGCTATATACGCCCGTCGAGAGTTTAATAGTGACGTCATCATTTTCAACGGGTACAATAGGGTTAATCTCGCTAGGACGGGTTAATATTCGGAGAGTTAACAGAGTTTCAAATCCAGACAGGGCCGCGTACCGTTCCACGGCATGCTCTCAAAACTATACACCATACACACACATACATATACACACACAAGTATACGAACTACAATCACTGCGAAATACGGTTTTCGAATTCATTCGTAAAAGAATGCCAAGATTTCGAACCATATGAAATAATTCAACGATGCAGTAAATTCACAAATAATATTTCGAAAAAATTCCTACCCAATAAATTTCGGTGCATCGTATCGCCGACGAGTCCGTCCCTGAATGCAGATTCGGAGCTCGCATATTAGGTAGCGGTACGCAGTTAGGCAATAACCGCTGTCAATAGCGAGGAACGTACATACACGTACGGAGAGTGGATATATGTGTATATATATATATGTATATATATCGTAGCGTAGAGCATAGCGGTTGAAACGGTAAAGCGCGGCGGGTGTAGGACCGCGCGCGTCGAGGAGGAGCGGGAGGAATAGGGACGAGGATGAGGCGAAGAGCGAGGAGGTGGAGGAAGAGGAAGAGGAGGAGGACCGCCGCTTGGAGTGGTCCGCGCACTCGAAAATGCTACTCGCTAAATTAGGTGGGTTATATGGGTTTCGTTTCATTTGCGAGCAAACTTTAATAAACGCTGAAAATTGCGTAAAAGAGCAAGGTTTTCAAACGGCGAATTGAGGGCGCTGATTTCACCATGATCCTACCTACCATGCCTCGTCCTGCAGCACCACCTCCTCGGACCATATTGAGTTTCTGCATCGGGTTTATTATACCGTAGGTATAATAACGCGTAAACCTCCTATCCCTCTGATCCTCGCGTTCGCAGGCTTCTAATCTCTCCTCATCTCCAACGGGGAACGGGATAATGATAATTTTAAAACTATTCCGTCGCATACCCTAATCGCTCGCTAATCACCGAGAGCTTGTGTAATCTACTTGGGAATTTTAGTTCGAGTCAGTTATTAACTCTACTCTACGGCCATTTCTCTCTAAGCGTGCGGAATGATTGATTATTATTTACTGGAAGCGTTTAAGCCATTTGGAATTATAGCTTTGCTATATACGACCGGAGCGGCATCGTGTGCGAGAGTATTTGCAGCCATGTATGTGCGCGTTACGTAGCAGGTGGGTGGACGGTATCTGTGCGTCGCATCGCATCGTCGGATGCCATTATATGCGGCGTTCATTAAATCGCAAACATCAAAAAGTTCGGTTTTCATATCGGAATGGAAATTATGAAATTCGCGGAATTAAATCAGAGTTGAAAATATTCAATTGTCACTATTGGAAACGTGCGCGACAAAGGAATACCCCGATATCGTTCATGCCACGGGTAAAAGTCCCGCTTCCATCTCTCGGAATCGAACCCTCCCTCTTTTCTCTCCCCTCTCCGCCCTCTCTCCCTCTCTAAATCCCCGTATATGAAATTTTATCATAAACTATACAACGCGCGGAGATGCGAGTTTAAACAAGTGGAAACTATCCTCCGCTAGTCAGACCGCCCGCGATCTAACGAGTAGAAAATTACGTAACGGACAGACAGACCAGCCGCGCCTTGAGTAGAGACTGTGAGATGCTAGTCAGACTCGGCGAGTAGTATTGGAAACAGAGGTGCGGCATAAGCGTAGAAAATTAGACCTTGGGTTAGACAGACGCGTGGGCCGACCATCGAGCTGTGATCACTGATCCCGCGGTACGACCCTTCGGGCTCTAGACTGAGTCTTTCGCTCGTATAAATTCGGATTTATAAATTATTACGAGCTTTGAATTACGGGAATTCAGACGTTAATTGCTCCGGACAGTATCGCCGGATACGATTGCCTGCGAGATAAAAGCGGCGACAACTTGCGGCGGATTTTAGAACGTCGAGGGTCTGTCGCAGCTGGTTTAGTCTGCGCGTTGATATCTGTCGTTGATAGACGTCGCGTACGCGTTATCTCGCCTCTTCTGTTAGCTTTGGAGGATAACTTGATAGGAAATCGGAAACGAAATTTACCGTGATTCAGAATTCGGGGTAACGGAAAGATAACAGAGGCTAAAATAGAGGAAAGTAGGAAAGGCATGGCGGAGGAGAGGAGGAAACGCGTTGTTCTGGTCACGGGTTTCGGCCCGTTCACAGGACATCCGACAAACGCGAGTTGGGAGGCTGTTAAAGAGCTGAGAAACTGCGACGTCGAGGAGAGACTCAACGTCGTTCTCATTACCGAGGAAATCCCCGTCGCTTACGAGACCGTCTCGACTCTGATACCAAAGCTTTGGTCAAAGCATGATCCAATGGTGAAAACAAGATTCGAATATCGAACGATCCGGCCCGATCAATGCCGCCGTTATTCGTCAACCAGATTGTCTTTTTTTTTTTTTCTTACAGCTCGTCGTGCACGTCGGAGTTTCGTCCGTAGCTCGGTGTTTGACTTTAGAATCACGAGCGCACACGACTGGTTACTACCGTCCGGACGTTGAGAACAAAAAATGTCCGTTAGAGAACGAGATCGATCCGAGCTACGATGATGCAGCCGTTTTAGAGACCGGCCTGGACGTTGAATGGATTCGCGATAGTATAAACAGCTGCGATTCGTCCGAGGAGGGCCAGGCATGTAATGCCGAAGTCTCGACCAACGCCGGGCGATATTTATGCGAATATATATTCCGGCAGTCGCTTTTGATACAACCGAAAAAAACTATGTTCGTTCACGTGCCAGACATGCCCGTTTATCCCACTAGGAAAACTGCCGAGGGTCTCTACCACGTTATACGATTCGCTATTCAGCTGATAGACAATTCTGTTGACTGATGATAATTTTAGGATAAGAAATAAAATAGACGAACGAGTCTTGCGCTTTGTTTTCTTTTTATTGTTGTTATCGCATGCGTATGAATGAATAAATTTTTTAACGATTCTTTCAGACTTCTTTTCACCCCAAATCGCGGGGAGCTAGTCGTGGTGGAATTTCGTGCGTACGGGAACGATGTTGTTCTTCAGTTCCCGAGAATACGGCTTCTTAAGCATTTCCGCAACGTGTCCCATCTGTATCGTGCAATCCGGGTTCAAATTTGGAGGCAAGAGCGCGCACTCTCTTTCAAATATCGACGCCAAACCGTCGAGGAGTTCCACGAACCCCATAGACAGAGCTGCTCTTCTCAGTCTGTTCAATTCCTGCATTAAATAAGCAAAATAAGCAAAAATTTTACAAGAATTGTACCGACGACGGATCACCTTGTAAAAGTTCGCCGTTTTTTCAGGCAGCTTTCTGGCGTGGCGTAAAATCTTCTGAATATCCGACTGCAGTCCGACCTGCCTGATCCAGGAGGGAGCGTTCTGAGAGTAGCTCCGCTTCTCGGAAGGCTTCACGGGGAATCCGCTCTCCCCCTCTTTGTAAAGACTCGAGTCTATCGGGCCCAAGTTATTCAGGTTTCCCAACCACGGTATAACGTCCGAGCCAGGTTCCAGCACGGTCAACATGAGGTTCGACTTCTTCTTCGTGTCCGCCCAAGAGTAGATAAACCCGTACCAATCGCTGCTCAGGGAACAGAGAGCGGCCATGTTTTCGACCTTGGAGAATAAAGGAGAGACGAGATTCAGTACCAAAAGTATAAGCTTGTCGGTGGTTTTATATCACCTTCAAAGCCCCGTGGAGCAGGACGCAAAAGGAGGGCATTTTCCCCTCGTCGCCGTTGTCTTCGCCGTCCGATTCCTCCTCCAGGTTTATTCCCTGCATGCTGTTAGTCTTTTCCGTCGAAAGCGGGAGGACCAGATGCCTGGATATGGCGTTAGGGCTGCCCACGTCTGCCACGGATATAAATCCGCAGATTTCCAAAGTCTTTGAGATCGTTTGACCGGTCAGAAGCTCAAAGTCAGTCTTTTTCGTGTACGGCTGCGAAACGGATCAAATATTACAGCTATCAAGCCCTGGTTTCTTTGCGACGGGGAGATCGAGGCTGAATAATCTTTACCAGAGGCGGAGGTGATAGCAGGATGCGAGAACCCAAGTTTCCGCATTTCAGGTATCCCTGGAAGGATACGTAGTTCACTTCAGCCAGTTTCTGGAAGCAATTTGCGACCGAGTTCTTTGTCAGCGGTCCCTCTGGCACCAAAACTATGCTGTCTCCTCCGGCCAACTCGACGAGTCGTTGATACAACGGCAGTCCAATGGCGAGGCCGGAATCTATAACAACAACGAGATTAGAAATGCGATTCTTTCGAATTTCCTCATCTCTGATCATTCGACGAGGTATAAGATACCTTGCTGCGAGGATATACACACAACGGTCAATTTCCCGGGGTAAGGAAACGGCAGGGGGAATATATTCGAGTCTCGTTTCATGTTCAGAGAGTTCAGAGAATCTCCGAGGGACATCGGACCCACCCCGGGATTACCGTCGGTGACTAAAACCACCTGACAAGCCGTGGTATTCCCCCATTCGGCCATTACTACATTGTTTACCCCGTGGAGAGCCGTTTCGATGCAAGTCTTATCGCACTCTTCGATATTCTGAAGTTTCGATCGTATGCCGTCGTAGTCTCTAGTGAAGGGACAGACCACCTCGTACAAAGAGGAGAATACTACCTATTCGGAGGATTAATTAAACCGTTATTATTACTATTTTCCCTTTTTATTTTTTATTTTTTTCGGAAAACGTTAAAGACACGGAGATTCTTACCAGAGCTACAAATTCGAGCTTTGAATTGACCTGAAGATAGTCTATGAGCGCGTTTATTCCTTGAACGGCTAAGTGATGTCTGGTCAACTGTTCGCCTTGCAAGCCATGGTCGGCTCCTACGGAACCGACGACCGGCCGTCTCATAGATAGCGAAACGTCGAGCGCTATTACGGTAGGCATATCGTCGGCCGTTATTTTCTCTGTATCGTCATTCTCGGATCAAGGAATCTCGGTTTTTCTCACGATTCGAAGATTTAAGTGAGGTTATGTTGTCTCGAACTATGTCTTACCTCGATTACGATAGGTTAGATTCACGACGGACCGATTATAACCGGCGATACTTTTTCTATCCCGTTATTTACCGTTTACACGCTTCAATGTTAACCTCGATCACATATATTCCTATTTAATAAACCAAATCGAAACCTGGAAGCTTACGTATCCGCGTAAAATCGCTCCGACGTTTTTTCATAGGTTATGTTCGTTTACAGGTTACGTCAAACGGCCGGCTGTAGGTACGCTAGTGTATTATAATCGCCTGAAGAGCTGCTAACGTCATTTTCTATGTTTTTTTCTCTTAGACCGATTCAATTTGTCTACTTTCAGCCATGCAGTCCTGCGTCTGTAAAAGACTGTTCCTTTGCTCTCTGCGCGAAAGGATATCCGGCGTCGTTTTTTACCACACCAATAAGCGGAGCAATGCTACGAGGAAGGCTCAGACCACTTTGCAGCACAGATTCATTAAATATCTGGAAGAAACCACGGGCTCGAATCAGATCGCAAGAAATGATGCGGAGAACTCGATTCTCGGAACTAATTTTCTAATTTACAATGATAACGAGAAACTGACCGAGCGTAGCCTGATAACGACTCTTAACGATACCACTAGCAGCCTTTCCCTGATCTTAAACGATATACAGCATTTGGAGAACGTCGGCAACCCTCGGGAAAGGAAAATGCAGCTGGATATAATAGACGAAAGAAGTTGCAGCGTATTGGACAATCTATCTTTTGTACAGATTCTATCGCTGCTTAATAAACTGCTCGAAATAGTACCGCAAAAACTAGCGGGACTCGATTTTTACCCAAAGTCGACTAGAAGATTGCGAGAGTTTCTTACCAGAGGCTCTTACACCTCTGATAAAATAGTTAATCTCATGTTTTTGGTCAGTCTAAGGAAAAAGGTAGCCGTGAGAGACGTTTCCTTTGTTCTGAAATACTTGCCGGACATGCAAGAGCTCTCCCTGATTGAAAAATGCATAGTTTCAGTCGCCACTTACAAGGCTGGCATTAAACTCAGCAGAAAAAATATTCAGACCATAGAATACACCGTGCTGGCCAATCGTGACTTGATGATTACAGACCCACCGCTTTTCGTAGCTCTACTGAAGGCCCTGAGATTCGGCGGACCTTCCGCCGAATTTTCCTTGGATCTAATAAGCAGCCAAATCATCGAGGTCAAAGATAAATATAAAATACCAGCGGCTGTACCGATCCTAGCTCTCTATGCGGAGATGTTGAAGCCCCAGAGAAAGGCTATCCAGAGATTGGTCGGCGACTCTATATTCGATATGACGACGAGCAGAATTTCCTCCGAAGCTAAAGAGCAACAAGAATCCTTTGTTCCTGTGAGGTTTAAAGACGTCGATAGATTGCTGTGGGCTACCAGCAGGCTCAACTACAGAATGACCGTCCAACAGTTGGAGGAAATTGAAAGATTCGTCGAAACCAATCTAAAGACTGTCTCGCATAAACCCAAGATCATAGCAGGCACGCTGCTGTCTCTGTGGATGCTCAGATCCCCAAAATGTCGCGAGGTTTGTAGGGCGTAGACGTTTGTCGACAAATCTATGGATAAAAACCGACTAAAACTAGTAATATGTTACAGAACGTCGAGTACTGCTTTCGGGAGAAGATTTTTGAGCCTTTACTAAACGCCTCGGACGAAGATCAGGAGAAATTAGATCTGCTGTTAGAGTGTGTGAGGATCGAGGCACCCGGGATAGCGATACCTTCGGTATTCACAAAGGAGAGGAAGGAGAAATCTATAAAGACTTGCATAGAGCTTGAGACTGTTAGCGAGCTCATAAAATGCTTGGTGTCTCATCTCGCTTTGTACGATACCCGAATAGACTGCCCAGCCAGGACGATACGTATATACGGTATCAGCACAAGACATCGATCTCTCGGGTGAGCGTGAAGAAACGTTCTGAGGCTTGGATTTTAACTGAATAATTAATCCTTCCGTTATTTACAGCTGGATTCACATCGATATATTGAACAAAGTGACTTGTCTTAAAGACACGAGGCAACCGAATGGACTGATGAGCTTGAAACTGAGAATGATCAAGAGGCTGGGATACTTTTCTATACTGGTGAGTAGAGAGAGAGAAGACTCGAACGATCGATCAGATGCCCTAATGACTCGTTTACTTTTGTTTCTCTCAGCTCTACGACGACGAAGTGACTGAGATAGAGTCGATGATAGCAAAAATAGAAGAAAGGATAAATTCAAAGTTAAAAAAGTCGGGATAATAAGTCTTGGTTTATTAAGCTGATAATAATAAATATTCGAATCCTTGTTCATAGATCATCTTTTACATCTAATAATATTTGAATATAGAGAAACAAACAATTATCTAAACAAGTTAAAGCAATTTTCGTTGGGAAAGAGCCTATATTAACAACACCGACACTAAATTATCTATTAAAAATTTGCTAAATGTACAGCGAGCCGTCCTCGGGGCCCAAATAGCGCATAGAAATGAGAACAACGTCGATTAACGTCCAAACTCCAAGACCTCCGAAACTGAACAACTTTCCAGTTCCCTCCTGCCAATGGCCAAGGTAAAACCTGCGCAAATAAAGCCGATAATAATTAACAGATTAATACATGGGCGAATTTTTCGTTCCAAGTCAAGTTTACCTATCTGCGCCAAATCCTCCGAGAGTTATACTCAGGATCAGGGCAGTAGACCATCTGTATCCCCCCGTCCAATTGCAGGGTAAATTTTTCATGAACTTTCTGTGTCCCAGGCAAAGTATTTCGTTATTTACCGTGCAATTTGTACTAGAACATGAAAAAAGAGGTGAAACAGAGATCTCAGATCGCAGACACGATTTTAATACCTATACTGTTGTTGAGGCGAAGCGACTGACACGCAATTAGCTTTCAGGTGACATTTGTGCTCCCAGTGTTCGGTCTGGTAACAATATCGGCATATGTATTCTTTCTCGAACGATTTATCCCCCTAGAAAAAAAAAGCGTTTGGGATTTTGAAAACGAAGAGATATTCGCGTGGAAAAACTCGTCTTAAATCCCTCACCAAACATTTAACATTCTCATTCACGGTACAGTTGGCTTTGTAAACATCGCCGTAAACGCACTGAAGATCCGTCTGGCAGTTCATACAGCCAATGCTTATCTCAGAACATTGTTTATCCGCCGAACAGTCAGGGACCTCTTCCTGTTGGACAAATTATTGCGATATTTATTATTCCATATCGATTCGCGTTCATAAATAAATAAACAACTCGATAGGTTAGGTGGCTTAGAGGTTATGTCAGGTCGGACAGTCGCTCACCACTCGCGGTTGCGTCGGGTTAACACTCCGCTTTCCTTTTTCGTGTATAACGTAATCAGCTATGCCTCCTGAAAGTGGCAACGAGTGAATAACGAAGGGTGAATACGGGGAACAGAAGTGGATTAATAAAATGAAGTTAAGTAACCAGGCATACCCATATGAGCCTCTCTGACAGTGCTTAGTAGGAGGGATAATATTATGTAGAATACATTCTTCGAGTTTATTCTAACGATATTCATCCCGATTTTTCTTGAATAAGTATATCCGTATAATTATGGTGAGTATTTGTCTACATGTAACAGTTTTTTTATTTTTTATTTATCACCGATCACCGGTATAAACCCGTGAATATAGATTTGACACTTGACAGTTAACCAGTGGAGAATACAAAAGATCAAAACAGACTTTGAACCGTAGTGCGCAAGGCACGTGTCTCATTTCTAGCTAGAGAATCCTTAATTAGATGACAGACTCGGAAGGGTATAAATCTCGGCTAAATAGTATCCCGGGATTTATAAAATTATATTTAACAAATTCTACTACGGCTCCGTTCAAAATTGGGATGTAATTAATACGGCGAATAAACTCCGTTCGAATAAACCGCCATTTTGTAACAACAGTCATTTACCAAAGATACACAAAGACGGCTAGCCTTATGGGAAATTCGGGATACGAACAGCGTCTATATTTACTGACCGATATAGCATAGCTATAGATATACCGCAATGTTGCATCAGTCGGTAAGTTCGAACCCCAGGCCAACCTTCTCGGTTCACGAAAATGACCGCGGTCAGCCGTCTTCATATTTTTCAGTCAAGGCACCAGCTGATCCGGTGTCTTCGCCGTACTAATGTTTCTAAACGGGTAGTATCGGTCTACGGAGCATTTCTGTGTGGTCTAGTGTGACAGAAGAGCTACATACATACATACATACATAGATCAGCAGTAGTACACGGCCCGATAATAAATGTTATGATAAAAGTAATGAGAGAAGGAAAAAGTGGCGAACCAAAGGTTGAATTCGAGCAGTTTAGGGCGATTATATAAAACGGCTAACCTCCCGGAGGGTGTATTCGTGTATTCTGGTATTTACCCCATTCTAATCAGCGCTTAATAATGTCAAGGTCTTTTTTGTCCGCCCCGTAGCTCTGCGCGTGTATAAAAATCCCGAGGAACAATCGTTTTATTTTATCAATCAAAACTACGCGCTCTATACTTTAGCATCGTCGTTCTAATCCCCGAAAATGAGTGTCACGAATCGCGGTTATACGCTCTGACGAAATATCTCGATAAACAAAGACGCGTATTGATAAATATGATCGAAGGAGTCTGTTACTCGTGAATAAAACCCAGTGAAGAAAGAAAAACCCCGCGATTGTCAAAATGAACAACTCCAAGGAAGAAAACTTGGCCAAAAATCACGCCAACGGAGATGCGAGGGTCGAGACTCAGCCGCAGGAGCCCAACGACAATAGATCCTCCCAACTAGACCCCGGGCCTTGCCAAGCATCAAAAATCCAAAACAGATTAACAAACGATCAATTCAAGCTGAACAATAACATCGGGGAGGATAACGGAGCCTCCAGACCCTCTCGGAACTTTCCCGCCGTCAATGGGTCGTCCCAAACACAGCAGAGCGTAAACGTAGCTCCGGATTTAACAAATACGAACATAACGAGCCCCTATATACTCGTTTACTCAAAGCAATCGTCTAGCTACCTTAATTCCGCCCCTCAGTCTTCGGGCGTAGGAGAAAACGGGTCTAAGGAAGATACGGACATGAGAAACAACGTCGACTATGCATCCGGGGTCGAGAAATGCCCCCCGAAGGTATCGTGCGGCTCGGATCAGTCGCAGGAAAACAACTGGACTTCTACCTCGTTTATTCCCAATCGAGGGATGAACAACATCGGCACTAGCATCGGGTCCACTAGCCAAGGAACCTGCTGCTTTCTAAGACCCAATATTAACGGGAGCAGGGAAACGGCTGGTCCCAGCGGAGTGCAAAGAGCGACGCTGAGGGACGGAGGAGAGAGGCAAGACTCGAGCTCTGGAAACGAAGGCGATATGTCAGACGGGGAGGATTGCTGCTTCTACACTTATAAGGGGGTCGACGATCCCACTAGATCTGAGTTCAGAACGCAGTTGGGACCTCCGGACGGTCAGAGAGACGAGCGAGAGACTGAACCGCACCGTCACAGCGGGAGTTCTAGTCCAGAGATGGACTTTTTGGAAATGGATTTCGACCCGGGTCCTTCGTGCGAACAGGTGAGATGATATTTGGGAAAAGGAAGCCCGGGCGGGGATCGATATTAATTTTATTATCATTTTACAGGATACGGGAGACAGCGATATGGCGTCTATCAACGAAGATATACAGAACATCGCGCTGGACAGCAACGAGCCTGATCCGATACCTCTGAACGATTTGAGCGGAGGGAGAGTACCCTCGAGACTGGAAAATCCAACGCCTATCCAAGCAGAAGTCAAACCCCAGCCTTGCGTCAAGCAGGAATCTACTTTTAATCAAATTCCAAGCCAGCCTAGCTCCTCGCATTGGATGCCAAGCACCAGCGGCGGAATACGTATTGAATTTACTCTGTTTTTTGGAAGATTGTGAATTTTTGAACAGATTCTAGACCTCGAAATCGACAAACTGAGACTTTTTTAACTGAAATTGGTATTTGAACTCTTTCAGACAAGTGGGAAGCCACGGGACTTCACAGAAGCACTTTGTGTCCGCTTCGGGAATCATACGGACACCATAATACCAACGGTGATTTAATATCGCCCGGGGATAGCAGCGATTCTGAATCCGAATTGTGGATACAAGATTCAACGGGGACGGTCTCAATTCCAGAGAGTTCTAATATTGATTCTAGAAAAGTAAATCTCAGTTCTACACTTTACCACCGCATGATGGCTAAGAAACTAATGCTGAACAAACAAACTGCTTTTAATCAAAGTGGAGACTCGAATCTTGTAAGTATTAATACCTACTAACACTAGAATGAGAAAATACAAGGCAATCTACTCGCAGGGTCATTTAATGTGAGTAAAATATTTGAACGGTGTTTTCGGAGTGGCAAAAATTTTTACTAACATTAACTACCCCCTGAATTCCGTCTCCAACCAGCTAATATTAAAATCAGACAATTATTTTCACCCAGGAAAGCGAACTGTGCGCAGACAGAGCCATGGATCTATCGCCGATAGAGAAAATCATGATTTGGAGCGAGCAGGAAGCCACAGTTAAGCAAGTCACTCAAATTGCGACCTCAGCTTGCGGAGCAACCGCAGCTATAAACGCGCTGGTGAGTTTATAGACCCCTTGAAACACCGGAAACGTTTTAAATCTGCATTTATCCTCACAGCTGGCCTTGGACGTCGCATTTTCCCTCGAAGTATTGGTACGCGGGGTGGCTACCAGGCTAAGAGAACCTGGGGGAACACCTCTGCCCCGATATTTGATGAGCCGGTTTATGGCTGGTGCGACTCACAAGGATATAGCGCGGGGAATGTCTTTGGCTACAAGCGGAGCGGTCGTTACAAAATTCTTCGCCTTTTATCCGGAGAGAAAAATCTCGTTTTCACACTGGCTTCACTACTGGATATCCAGGGGTCAGTTTAAGCTTAGCTCAATGAAACCTGAGGTTTTCTATCAACGATTAACAAAATCCGGAAAATTCGAAACAACTAATTGACTTTCTTTGTTACAGGCGCGGTTCCAATAGCTACCCTCAATCTCCAACACTGTGGCGAAGGAACCAACATCCCTGACGCTTGGCATCATCAAATGATATTCGGCGTTGGACCTGCTGGAATATATTTGTCAAATCCGTTGCAGTGTTTGCCGGAACAGGTTCGACCCTCTATTTATTCATTGAAAGTTTAAAACTGATGCTGAATCGTTAATTAGATGGATAAATAGTCCCCCTCAAACTGTTCTCTGATATACCAAAACGATTTTAGGTAGTCTGGCATCAACTGGTAAGCCCCAGCATTTTGCTTATACGAAGACAGGACGTCTTGTCCCATTGGTGTACAAACACAGATCTGAGGCCGCTCGCACTCCTGGATCATCGTTGGCGTAAATTAAACGTTCTTGGTAAGCTGTTCTCAGAATTTGAGGTACAAATTTACATAGAAAATGTATACGAACGAGTAAATCGATGATAAGACTTGTAGTTTTTGAGTAGAAATAAGATAAATAATTGTAATTCTCTTCGCTCAAAGGACAAGTAGTGAATCTGGTGAGGGAAACGATGGGCCAAAGAAGACAGAGCTCGGGAATAACGGCGAGCGTAACTCACATTCGCATTCCGGCGTCTTACCGAGCCGGAATAACTCTCGTAATGAGATCGGACGCGAGTGGGGCCGCAGAGTTACTGCGTACTGAACAGCTGCCTCTTCTCTAGTCTTAATAATATTAAAAATAAACAATCAAAAATTTGAATATTTTAACTCTAATCCGAAAGATCGTTCGCCGATCGAGACGTATGGAGGTATTTAGATTAACCGGGTGAAATTTTTGACAATGATAATTAGGCAGCTAATAAAAAGTTTCCTTTAAAAACTGCGTTTATTTTATATACGTCTCGAACGAGTCGATTTTGTAATTGAAATGACTAGCTTTTGAGTTTCAAAAGAAGTAACCCCGATAACGTCGATTCGTCAATTTTGGAAAAAGGAAAGGTGTTACTGTTTTGAATAATGTTTTAGCAATTGCATATTACGAGTACATATCCCTACACTTCGCAATCTTTTAAGAAACAATACGGTTTTTAGATTAAACTGAAATGAAATAATAATAATAATATTAATGGTAACATAACATCATCATTACGTTTCTCAGAGCGTTTAAAAGCTTCGATTTATCTTTGACTAGGTAATATACAATATACTACATCCTAAATACAATCGTTATTTTCGCAATAATTCTATCTAAGTAAATATACAATATAAATATTGTTAAATACGTTACACCTATCACTATTGCTGATCATGCTGTCGCTTTGTACATAATAATAGTTAAACTTTCCAATTAAAATGATATTTTATCGCCTAACATTATCCACGCAGCTCGGAGGCACTAAAAACTAATATATCAGAAGTAACGTTAACTTGGTGATTGGTCTGATTATTTGTCATTAGACTGTTGTGCCTTCGAAATTGATTTCATTCAAAGTACTCCAATCGTTAAGGATGCATTAATCGATTATTTCTTATATAGTTTCGCATATTGTATGTATTTGAGATCGTATGTAGTATATAAAATCAAACGAGAACCACGGCCTCGTATGATGAAAAAATAACAATGGTAATAATAATAATCATTATTATTATTCTACGTATACTATGTTCATCCCTACGAGAAAAATTTCATTCCGTGCTTTCTGCTTTGATAATCTTGATAATCGGGTGAATAACAAATAAATTATACCCCTCTTTTAATTATGTATAGAAAGTTTTATTATCGGACATTGTTTCTTTTTACTTGTTACACATTCCATAGTTATTTGCGGCGATAAAATTATCATTACAATCCTAAAAACAAAACTAATCAACTTGTTTATTTGGAAAGTAATTGTTATTTTTTTTTTCTCTTTTCTGTTTTTGTTTTCATGTAATACAGTCAGTCTGTATTCTTCAAGTATGTATGCATCCGATATTGTACGCATAAATGTGCCGTTTCTCCGTCCGTCTAAGACATGCTGAAAAATAAACAAACGGGGATATTTATTATCGGATACAAGATTCAGAGATATTATATAGCAGATAATACTTCTCGGATACCTTTCTATCAAAGAGGCACGCATTGTAGATGTGATCGCGGCCGGCGTGGACTCGTTGAGTTTAAATACGCTTTCTATAACTGAAAGTTCCGTCGAAGTAGTATCCATGCCGCAAAATGAGGCCCAATCATTAACTACCATCCCCGCAGCTATCACTTCGCTTCCTCTATTTATCGTACCTGCCTAAAAATCGGGATATTATAAATACAAGTTCCCAAGTGTCAGGAACACAATTGTACAGTATTATTAGGAAACCTACCACCAACGGCACTTGTAAAAGCGACGACAACTCGTCCTGGTCTTGTATAGACGTCTGTGGATGCACAAGGCCGCCTTGGTTTGACAAAACGCTGTAAGATCCAACCAGAACGTTGCTGGCTACCGTTTGCCTGAATACTTCTATGTTCAGAGTATCGGCGAGAATCTCCTCGGTCTCCTGTTTAAAAAAATGAAAAAACCGGATAAGGTGTTGTCATAGTTTTTTATTTTATTCGTTTTATTCATTTCATTCTTACTCTGTCAAGATCCGGGTGAACTAGAGCGACGTAGTCGTTGCACGCTATGACATTACCCAATGCCGACAGTCGCTCTTCGACTCTCTGGACTTTGACATTGTCCGGCAATGAGTTACGTATCTGTTGCAATTCCGTGTCGGTTGTACTGCTGGGCACCAGCATACCATTCTTGTTACCTGTTACAATAAGTTGATATTTAATTAACAGGCGTGCGGTCTGCCACCACGCCGTAGACACGTGATCGTAAATTGTCATTTTATAACTAACCTACGCATAAGCGTCCGATTATTCGGCATCCCGCGATTGACGTATGGACCACCGGTATTGTTTCGGCCAATTCGGCTTCGAATACACTAAAGAATTGGGGAAAGACTTTGAATAAACGGTTGTATAGATAAATGAGGGGATAACTTACTGAATGTGAGGTTATATTACCTGTAGAAATTCTCGGAACCACCGATAGCGACGAGACAGTATGAGTTTGTCAGTTTTGAAAATACACCGATTTCATTGTTGTTTTCGAATTGCACTCTTACCGCCATTGTTTATATGGATATTAGACGATTTATATAGTCGATAAAAATTTATTTCTATATATTTTATACTTTTAAACAATTATATTAACGGATTGGTTTAATTCTTTTTTTTCTATCCGGGGTTTGCTGATAAATATTACTATGCTAACCCGGATTACACTCTTACAAGCACGAGGTTTTGATCATAGAATAGCGAGTGATGTAGATACGACACGCGGTCACAGATTAGTCAGCAATTAGTGGTGTCATCTCGTGTCGTATCGAAGAACTGTAAATGCATTACCGCATCGGGTGTCGGTCGGTACAACAGGCGGGGTCGATTGGCTGTCAGCGGATCGTTTATTGACCCGTGACACTGACCTAGGCTTCGCCCTGTGAAGCCCTGTTAGCCGCACAGCTGACCGAACTCACCGAGGGATGAGCGAATTGAGAAATAAAATATGCAATCAATAGCGAAACGACCTCCAGCAGCGTTGTTAGTTGAATTATCAAAAATGAAGGTCTTACAGATGTTACATATTTAACTATATTTACTCTGGAGTGATTTTTTTGTTCAGATCTTTTACCGAGACAATCCAAAAATTGATTGATAGTAATTTGCGAGTCCATTTTGTTGGTTAGCGAATACAACTTACCGATATTACAATAGTAATGTATCGAATCTTTCGTTTATTGAATATCAATAAAAAGATATTGAAACAATTTACTTGTTAGTATGCTTTATTATACATGTAACCCAAATACCATTCATTCCTGATTTACAAGAATTTTGAGTTGAAAAATGCCCCTGGTATCAGGAAAACATGTGACCCGAGGAGGTGTGCTGAAATTTTTTCAGAGTTGGAAAAATTTTAAGTCGAAAATTTTTGCTCCTAGTATCAGGAGAGCATCTGACCCGAGGAGGTGTTCGGGAATTTTTTGCGCCTAATGACATGCAACCCGCGGTACAAAATTGACTTACGGGTTGCATATAATGAGGCGCCAGAATTTTGGTGTTTTTTGGAGTTAGAGAAATTTTAAGTCGAAAATTTTTGGCTCTTGGTATCAGGAGAACATCTGACCCGAGGAGGTGTTCTGGAATTTTTGCGCCTAATGATATGCATCCCGCGGTACAAAATTGACTTACGGGTTGCATATAATAAGGCGCCAGAATTTTGGTGTTTTTCGGAGTTAGAGAAATTTTAAGTCAAAAATTTTTGGCTCCTGGTATCAGGAGAACATCTGACCCGAGGAGGTGTTCTGGAATTTTTCCGCCTAATGATATGCAACCCGCGGTACAAAATTGACTTACGGGTTGCATGTAATAAGGCGCCAGAATTTTGGTATTTTTCGGAGTTAGAGAAATTTTAAGTCGAAAATTTTTGCTCCTGGTATCAGGAGAACATCTGACCCGAGGAGGTGTTCCGAAATTTTGGATATGTGTATAGATATAGGCATGCATACGTGGCTTCATGCACGTCTCTATATGTATATTCATTGATACTAGCGTTTTTCGGAGTTAGAACAATTTTAAGTCGAAAAATTTCTGCTCCTGGTATCAGGAGAACATCTGACCCGAGGAGGTGTTCCGAAATTTTGGATATGTGTATAGATCTATATCTATATCTATAGGCATACGTCTGTAGCTTCATGTACGTCTCTATATACTTACTTATACTATCGTTTTTCGGAGTTAGGCAAATTTTAAGTCGAAAATTTTTGCTCCTGGTATCAGGAGAACATCTGACCCGAGGAGGTGTTCCGAAATTTTGGATATGTGTATAGATCTATATCTATATCTATAGGCATACGTCTGTAGCTTCATGTACGTCTCTATATACTTACTTATACTATCGTTTTTCGGAGTTAGGCAAATTTTAAGTCGAAAATTTTTGCTCCTGGTATCAGGAGAACATCTGACCCGAGGAGGTGTTCCGAAATTTTGGATATGTGTATAGATCTATATCTATATCTATAGGCATACGTCTGTAGCTTCATGTACGTCTCTATATACTTACTTATACTATCGTTTTTCGGAGTTAGGCAAATTTTAAGTCGAAAATTTTTGCTCCTGGTATCAGGAGAACATCTGACCCGAGGAGGTGTTCCGAAATTTTGGATATGTGTATAGATCTATATCTATATCTATAGGCATACGTCTGTAGCTTCATGTACGTCTCTATATACTTACTTATACTATCGTTTTTCGGAGTTAGGCAAATTTTAAGTCGAAAATTTTTGCTCCTGGTATCAGGAGAACATCTGACCCGAGGAGGTGTTCCGAAATTTTGGATATGTGTATAGATCTATATTTATATCTATAGGCATACGTCTGTAGCTTCATGCACGTCTCTATTTACTTATATATACTAGCGTTTTTCGGAGTTAGAATGATTTTAAGTCGAAAAATTTCTGCTCCTGGTATCAAGAGAACATCTGACCTGAGGAAGCGTTCGCAAATTCTTCAGTAGCTGAAAATGCATTACATCTAGTTTCCTACAGTTCTTATTTGAAATAAAAAATTGCAGGGAAGGGAGAGTGAAAAATAACGAAGCAATTGGTCATTCACATATGTAGGAATTTATTGCTGCATAGATACAATCTTATTCATTGTCAAAGTTATGTACAATTTCTAAATTGTAATTGTTTCTTAAAAATAAATATGTTACCCATCGCAATTGATCGAATAACTTGATTTGCTTCCTGACATATGAGTTATCATAAATAAAGTATGTACATCCGTATTATAACAATATCCTACTCAATATAATCAATTTCACAGAGAAGGACGAGTATTAGAATATCACTGCGTTCGGAATATTCCTATCGAGTCTCGTCAACGCAACCCCGCTGTGTACTCATTGACGCCACGATGGCCACTAAGGTCACTGACCCCGCGACAGGTGCCATTATCCTAGGTCAGTGCTCCTTGCCGATTAGTTTTCCGAGCGGGGCGACAAATGGTATTGCCATCTCGTGGTCGAACTGCCGACCTAAATCTGCCGGTAACATCGATGCGCGTTGTAACATGCAACCTCACCGATGCAGTTTTATGCGCGTACCGCATGAGAGATGGCGATACCATTTCTCACCCCGTTGGGATGACTTCCCAGCAAGAGCACTGACCTAGGGTACCAAACCACCTGTCACCAGGTCAGTGACCTCAGTGACCATTGCGGCCTCAAAGAATACGGATGGGGGCGGCGTTAACGAAATACACTTTTGCAGGCGTTTAGATAGGAATACTCTTAACCTAGAGAAGTTGTCGCAAGATAGATAATATAGTTATTGACGAGAAAAGATTCTACCTGTCTGGCTCGTATCGCCAGAGTTGCTGATTACTGCTAAAGAATGAGTAATTATAGTCATGCAAATTTGTATGAATGTTAGGAAAATTATACTATAATAACAGCGATGACCTCTGATTATTAATATTCACGTATAGTATATGTATCTATGTGTATTGAGTAGATAAGACAATTGTAAAAGCAGATATACTGGCATATTTCTCATGCTACAAACATCTGTAGGTACCTATAATCAATACAGGCAAAATCTATGTAGAATCTAAATAAACAAAACGAAAAAATGTGTCCCTGTAATAATCCTTTGTCGTTTATAACAAACCTGATGATTGTTCACGCAGATGGGATAAACCGAACTCTGCTTCTTGCTGAAGCCAATCGTCCGAAATTCTTATTATCTCGCTGATAGGTTCGAAAAAATTGTTGCAAATCTCTGATACTTTCACAGAACTTTACAATCTCAATTATAACGACTGACTGTCATATGCAATCTTTTTGAATAGGGAAACAATAATTGTCAAAATTTTATTACCACTATTTCTAAAACGAGCGAAAATCGCGTGACCTGTGATGCTTGAATGGCTCCTGAGATCTTACAATGATATAATTGCGACAAAATTCATAACGATCTCTGACACGCGACGTCTTTTTACCTTTTAAAACCACCTCTGCCACGCTAATTTATTCCACAAGAAATTAAACACACAACGATACAGTTACGACTTTGCAGTTAATATCCATTAGCTTGATTGGCATCTGATGGTGCAGTTTAACGCTGCAAATATGCAAGAGAGAAAAAACTTCTGTCTAGTTTTTCAAGCTTACCCTAACACCGAGCAATAAGTGGGTCGTTCGATTATGAAAAAATGCCCCCACACCCGATTATATCATTTATATCGGTCTTCAGAAATTTTCCGTTCATTCCTCATTGCCACTTTCTGGCTTAGAGTTGGATTATTACGCTGCAGTGTCTCTCGACATTAGTAACGGATTTGTATATCCCCTAATTCTCGTTTAACATGATAGTGTTTACTGTGCGATCTAAGAGGCTTTTTTCCATTGTCAAACTGTTCGTTTATAGCATGAAGATTATCGGTCTCGCACCATTCGGAGTTCAAATTAAATCGTCGGCACAAATTATTCCCTTTAATTCCTGCGTCGAGGCCTTCCAATACTCGAAAATCGGACTAGCATATAACATCCTACTTTTAATCCCAGTGCTATTCATGGCGATCGTCAAGCTATGTCCCCCTCTCCACGTTGATGCAGTACATAACTCTGTCTCCTATATTGTTTCTCACAGCATTGATCAAGCCAATATATTCCTAATCAACCTCACAGCTTGCCTTGTTCTAATCATCTGGGGAATCCGTCAAGAGAGGGCCGCTTTTGTAATGAATCAACTCTTAGAAGTCGACCTTGGACTTACCAGTTTCGAAAAACCACCATTCAACAAACTGGCCTTGATATTTGCAATTATACACGTACTCCTCAACACTTCTTGTTGGATTTTTTATCTAACCTGGGAAATATTTCACTACGTAGATGTTTACTGTTTTTCATCAACGGTTTCATTTTGCTTGCCAAGAGGTATTATTTTCTGGTTTATTACCGAATATTACGTAGTCGTCGGCCTCGTGGCAAGCGGGATCGAAACGGTGAACGAATATTTGCTTAATTTCAAAGAGACCAGCACCTATTTATTTCCTCCGTCGTTTCGGCACGGCATACAGCCAACATACTGCATTTCCAGTAGCCAGGATTTAGCTTATCGCAAGTTACTCCACTACCACGCTATCCGTACGAGACTTTACAAGTTATGCGGAGAGATCGGAGACTTCTTCTCATTGCCGATATTATTATGCGTCGCCTGTTGTTTCATAGCCCTTTTTCACGGCCTATTTAGGGCCTGCTGGCGTTATCGTGAAAACAAACCAGACTCAGCGGTTGAGATGATTACTTGGCTCGTGATGGACGCTCTGTTGTACGCTTACCCCGTCGTCTCATTAGCTCTAAACGTTACGCGAATCAGGAAAGAGGTGACTGTTTATTTCTTGAATTAATCATTCGTCAAACAATTGATTAGAATTTAATCGATACATGCACTTCCCAGGCTCAACTGACAAAACAAATAGTTGACAAATTATCGGAAGTAGCGATTCAGGGAGAAATCATATCAGAGGTAAAGGTTTTCGCTATTATTTTTCAGAATTTGATCGGAATTGTGTGGAGAAGTTTAATCGTGGATTTGTTTCCAGCTGGAATTGTTCTCGCGTCAGCTGCTGAATGAGAACGTCAGTTTCACGGCTTACGGATTTTTTTCGTTAGACTCAAACCTTCTGTTATCGGTGAATAAAACTCATTTTATTGTATTTAGAAGCCGAAAGGAGTAAAAGGGAAAGAAAACTCATTATATTACATTGTGCAGATGCTGGGAGGTACGATAACGTATTTCGTTGCGCTGATGCAGTTTCCTGATAAGAACTGCAGTTAGGTTTACCAAAGCAATTTGACAATTCTTCACGCTGCAGAAGATAACAGAAGGATTACGAATCCAGACGATAATTATCTATACTAATGTTAGTATCACTAACTAATAATTTATTTTCTATAAGTATACATAGATATTCTAATGCGTACATATCGCATCATCGATGTATACATAATACTGTGTCACTACCCGATAAAAGTATATTTCATTTAACTATAGAGCTAGATATAGAGATAGAGTAAGAGAGTTTGAATTTTAATTCTAAATCGACGCACTATTTGATACAATGTATTGTCTGCTGCTTAAGATTAAAGGTTTAGTCGCAAAATGTGCTCTATTAACTAGAAAGGCACTAAAACATAACAAATTTATCAACAATATGAACAGCGAGTTCCACCCGTAAGTATCTATAACAAAACCGACGATAGTTTGTTCGAATATTTCACCCACCCCTCCGAACCCATTTATTATACCGACTACAGCTCCTCCGCATTTTCTACCCTCTAATTCACCCAGGGAAACTGCAAACGAGGCACTTATGGCTCCCGTCGGTCCGCCTATGGCAAAGCCTGACAAAGCTAGGAAGTTTACGCTCCACATAAAACCCCAGGATATTGTTAACCAGAATAAAACAAAGCCCACAATCCCTATCCCAAGGAACACCAAACTCTGTGTGAGGATAGTTTCCTTCCTTCCTGTAACCCCGATACCAATACACCCCAGGATATTACTGGCTTTGTAAATAGCTAGAGCCATCTCGGTTCTGTAATCTGTGTAGCCAGCCTTATGGATGAAGAAATCAGGTACCCAAAATAAAATGGCGCTTCTTACCAGCCGTAGGCAAAAAACGGCTATTGATAGATCTGAGACACCAGGCAGAGAGAATTTCTCCTTCCACGAAGCTCTGAGGGATAATTTTGTGTAAGTATTTCTACCGGGTACCTCGATTTTAAGCTCCTGAGGTATATACAAGCTCAGAAAAGCGATAACAGACATCAAAACAACGACCGAGCTCAATGGCGGATAGACAAATTTCCAGCTTGAATATTTCCTGAGTAAGAATATGGAGAAATAATTGGCCAGTATGTAGCCAAGGTATTCGGCGAGCGATAGGAGACCGAAGAATGTATTGAGCCTGGAGTCTTGTACCCAGAAGAATAATACTTTGCAGATCGAAGGCCATATCAGTCCTTGAAATATACCCGATATTATTACTAGGATCACCAGAGCGTCGTAGTTGTCTATTTTACCAAAGAACAACATTACTCCGCCGGATATAGTCAGACAAACGGCTATAAGCTTACGCGGTAGCCGATTGTCCGTGTAACTGGCTAAATACAATTGGGAAAAGGCGATTGAAAACTTCATTGAATTTTGAAGAAAGTAGTAATCGCTCGGCGATATCAACAGGTTCATTTCTAAACTGTCTTCTAATAGGGCGAGGGGATAGCGCAGAAGACATGTACTCGCCTGGACCGTCAATACTACTATAAAAACGATTATTTGTATAACGTTTAACGACACCATGGCCTCAGTTTCTATTATTTATCATAGAGGCTTTATTACAGCTTGTAAATATATTCGTATATCTCGATTCTGAGAAAGAAATGACCGTCGTGAGAGCTAATAATGGAAATAATTTATTTTAAAAATAAAACAACAAATAGACAACAAGTTTTCTTTAAAACAACCGGATCCCCTCCTAGTTTAATATTCCACCCTCCTCTATCCATAAATAAACCTACGATATTGGCTAGTCAGCGATTATTGGATTAAAAGATATCCTTAATTTGTGGAATAGTTTATCTAACGCTAATTAATGAATCACATATGTTTCTATATCAATAAATTGCTGCTGTCATCGTCGATTAAAGTTTCTCTTATACCTATAGGATACTATTGATACCTCGATGAGCCAAGTTTCTAATGAAATTTCAAATATTCTCTAGAAATGTTGGATATTTTGAGGATCTTTTCCAGTTACCTTTTCTTATTCTCTCTCGAAATATCCGTAAATCTATAAACAGCCTCTCTAAGACTTATACACACCAACTAGTACCCCGTTGGTGATAATATCTGGAAGACTTGAAGTAGTATTTGCCCTGAGGTAAGGATCGCATTGAAATGTTAAAACCGGATGATGTCCGAGGGTCGGGGAACGAACCTGCTTCTCATCCCCGATACCCGATTCGCCGTGCATTCTTAAAACAAATGAAAAAAAAAAACACAAAGCACGTTAGATCAGGGGAACTAATTTTCAAATTTTACAAATATATATACTCACCTCTCCCCTGCGGTGTGAGTCCTGTTCTCTATGCCCAAAAAATTGAGTACTTGCTGCTTAGTCGAAGCGAGCCTGATCATCTTTTGCAGATATGATTCCAAGGCGGATCTCCTCTGCTCCAGTACTTTGAGTTGAGAATTTCTGACTCTTTTAGGTGGAAAGGGGGCAGTGTCGGTGTCTTTCTTCAGCTGAAATAATGGGAAATAGAAATACGACGTTTAATTAATGTGACATAAATCGCGCTGCTGGCAGGCATTTACCATGCGATGAAGAGTATTGAATTCGCTGTACCGCTTCTCGACTATCTGTACGATACTGGAATTCGTTTTACCGAGTTCGATAGTGTATACGTAGTACGGCTTCGTGTAGGGTACCTCGAGCAGGCGGTATCCGGTGATATAAACCTGATACATCGCATTGCGCGATACTTCCGTCACTAGATGACGTCACGATACACGAGAGAACGAAATAATTATTCAATATTTTATAGAACTGACCTCGCGAGGACACGAGCTAAACATTTCACCTCGATTTCCTTCCTTTTTTTTTTTTCCAAGCTCTAGGTATACTTGAGCACGATTTCGCGACCGAGGACTAAACAAGAGCTATGCGTTCAGAGTTAATTATTGTCTAAAATTTTTAGTCACGGTTTAAACAGGGGTAGAAATGGATTATTTAAATAAATCTTTCGCGGTCTTTATAGACCAGTCCCCGAAACCACAGAGCCGATGTCATAATACAGCATTTTATTATCGGAAATGTGACGCAGCGTCTACAGAGACACTACAGCGGGGAGGGTCTTAGACCATCTGAATGACATAGAGCGAGAACCAGCGCAGCACGCGGGACCGAATATTCCCTGTCGGTAAAGCAGAGTGAGGTAGAAACTAGAAATATCTTTGATTTATGAATGAAAAAACCTCATCGAGGCTATCCGAACTTTCTAATCAGCGATAGAAAAGTATCCTACGATTTATAACCGGGGTTGAACGTAAAACACGGTAACAATTGTCTCACACAGTTAGACGACTGATATAGCTATACAACGCGCCGGAAATGCGGCTAGTCACATGGGAGAAGTCTTTTAACGAATGAGAGAACGGCTGTAGGGTATCGAGGGAAGGTTCTAAACACTACCGCGTTCAGTCGCTCGCGTATGTGAGAGAGATCGCGAGTAGATACGTAATACGTGTCACGGTTAGAGGGACGCGGCGGGAGTAGGTAACGCTGAGTTTATGAAAATACGTTAGTAGTGTGTGAGCGCGGCGGTTATTGAGTACAATAATCCGTGTTGAAAGTTACACCGCAGTGATAATAATAAGAAAAAAGAAAACAGAGTGGAATTAAAGATCTCGTATAAATAAATACGATAATAGAAGCCAAAATGTCGACAAAAGGGAGCAAGAAAACAGTTGTAACATCGTCGAGCGTAAGCTCGGTGCAATCGCCGACGCCGAGTACATCGACGCCCGTTGGTCGCCGGCCGGGAAGCCCGTTGAGCCCTACGCGTTACTCCCGTCTACAGGAAAAGCAGGATTTACAAAATCTGAACGATCGTTTAGCATGCTACATAGAAAAGGTGCGGCACTTGGAGTCCGAGAACTCCAGACTGAGCCGAGAGGTTCAAACGAGCCAGGAAACCGTGACGCGCGAGGTGACCAACATCAAGTCTATGTATGAACACGAATTATCAGACGCCAGAAAACTGCTCGATGATACTGCGAGGGAGAGAGCCAAGCTAGAAATCGACACGAAAAGGCTTTGGGACGACAACGAGGATCTGAAAAATAAGTACGAAGCGTATTGTCTTGTTTGGTCTATTTTTTTCTCCATCCAGGTCTGAAGAATTTCACCTCGCTGTGTATAAAGATAAAATGAAAAATAAAATCGAAGCGAAAAGTAGGTTACGCGAACGCCGATCGCGTGCCGGGATTTTTATTGTCGGCCATTTATCATCAAGGCAAAATTCAGTTATTGCGTATCTTGGTCGAGATTCAATGTTTACTCGTCCGACCAGTTGCGAGATTTTTTACTAGCGGAATATTTTATTCGGGTTATGTTTGTCAGGTGAGAAACCTTTCCAATGACCGGGGCATTCGATTGATTCAAGGATTTTAAACAGTATATCATTTCCGTGAAAAATGGATCGGAACAAAAAAAGGAAAAAAAGAAAAGAAAAAAGTTTACTCAAAATATCGATTCACGTTAACGACGGAAAACAAAAATACCTGGTGACGTCACAGCGAAGCGAGCGTGCGGTTGCGTCACACCCACGAATGAACGCGACGTTGATGTCATCAGCGTAATATCTTGCCTAAAAACATTACCTCATTCGAAACGCGTTTATTGCCATACCCCGACTCGGTTTTATTCGTAAGTCAGGACGACGCGGGTTTGAATCATTCCGTTCCCCCAATACGCCGCGACGACGCTACCACCAAACGGCTGTTATAATTTCCCGTTTATAATTTATTTCTCATAATTATCATTATTATTAAACATTCGTATGAATGATACAACCGTTTATTTTAAGCGGTGATCGTCCGTTTCGTTTAAAGATTTTTCTCTAGGGCGTATGTGTGTAGAAAACGCGCTACTTCCGTGACCTTATCCGAGCCGCGCGTCGTTCTATTGTACACACATGCATATACGTCGATACGATAATTTATTAAACATACACGAATGACCTTTATCCTTATTTATTTCCTCTTTTTTTTTTTTTGTTTTATCCGCTCGTACTACTAGATCATTTTCTTTCATTACCGCACCTCGTTATTTTTAAACACTTTCTCAAATTTCATTCCGAATAGAATAACGGGGAACTTGGGGGGGGAGGGGGGGGGGGGGGAGAGAATAGGTAGTATCAACAATCGGAATGCGTGCCCGTAGCCTCCGCGGTGTAAACGTAAACCGCAGGCGTAGAGCGGTGACGTCATAACGGCCGTTTAGCCATCCGCGGTGATTTGAAGGGCGAGCTATGGGGAGGGGGTTCAGACCCCGGGAGGCCCTCGTAATATTATAATTATGTGTATCTAGACACATTCGTATATGCATGACGCGATCTTGGAACAAGCGCGTATTTTAGGATTCAAAGTATATATACATACCTATATACAATGTATGCCTGTGTAAACAAACGGGCATACGGCGAAACGAAGACAAGAAAAATTGAGATGAATTCACGCTCGTTGTTTCTTTCATGATTACAGAGGGCCGGGTTGAAGGAAGCTCGAAATTTAAAAAATATTTCTCACTATATGGAGACAAAAGATTGTAAGCCCGTAATATTCAAATTCGGAACTACAACCCGGCCTCGATTTAATTAATGCATTCCTACTGACATCACCACTATTTATCTTTCTCTATCGGTTTATGCGACTACTAGACTTGACATTGCGTGAATGCGGAATGTATGATGTATATTTACGTACAGGTGGAAATTAGAAATCTATATAGGCGGGGCGTAACGCAACACCGACCAACCATCTGAGCGATCGACGACCGCCGGCGGCTTCCTAATTTGTTAAAAGCGAAGGAAAAAATAATAGTTGTTTACCTACTACACGCATATATATCTACTACAGTCGATAACCATCTCACGAAGCCGGTAATAAATTCACTCCGACCTTGGCCTGATCAACGAAGAAGCCGCGCGCTCGCGGGTAAATGATATTTACAAAAAGAGCTAGAATCTCGGCCATCATATGTATACATATATATATATATATATCTGTAAGGATAAATGGGTGAATAAAAATCGTTTTCGAAGTAGGTCGATCCTCGGAAATAGCAGCGAGTTTCTATATATCGCAAGAATGAATTCCCGCCTGCGAGACTGAGGCGAGAAATAAAAAACGAGAAGACATTTAGAAAAAAAAAAAAATCACTAATTTTTGAATTTTTTCAATTATTTTATAGATTGGAGAAGAAGACAAAGGATTTGCTTATAGTTGAGAGTAATTTGGCAATCTACGAATCCCGTTGCGGTGATTTGCAGACAAAATTCAACCAGTCTGCAGCCGAGCGTAAAAAGTTAGCCGAACGCGAACGAGAGCTTGACAAAGAGGTAGAACGTCTACAAGCGCTCTTGGACGACGCGAGAAAACACCTCGAGGAGGAAACCCTGCAGCGTATAGACCTTGAGAACAATATCCAGAGTCTCAAGGAAGACATTAGCTTCAGGGATCAAGTTTATCAACAGGAACTTACCGAAACCCGCACTAGACGCCAGGTAAATGTATACAACTGAAGCCAACTGAGTAAACGATTAGAAAACCGACAAATAAACAAACCCATTGACCGCCTTTTCATCTCCCTTTCTCTACAGGTTGAAATATCGGAGATCGACGGCCGTCTCGCCGAGCAGTACGAAGCAAAGCTACAGCAGTCGCTGCAGGAACTCCGCGACCAGTATGAGGCTCAAATGCGGGTGAATCGGGAGGAGATCGAACTCCTTTATGAGAACAAGATAAAGAATCTGACTTCCCATGCTCAGCGTAACAGCGGAGCGGCTAGTCTTGCCGTAGAGGAATTGAGGCAGACTAGAACCCGCATAGACGGATTGAGCCAGAGAATAAGCGAGCTCGAGGCGACTAACAATGCGCTGAATGCCCGCATTAGGTAAGCCTAACGATCCCGGATTAGATAACTGGAGTTTAAACTTGTATTCCTGTCTTCAGGGACCTCGAGAATTTGAGGGAAAACGAACGCGCCAGACATGCCGAAGGTCTGGCGAGTCTGGAGGCTGAATTGTCCCGTATGAGGGACGAGATGGCACAGCAATTGCAAGAGTATCAAGATCTGATGGACATCAAGGTCGCCTTGGACCTCGAAATAGCTGCTTACAGGAAGCTGTTGGAGTCCGAAGAAGCTAGGTAAATAATTTACCGCCTTTCTCTATCTCAATTTTGAAATAACATGTGAAATAACTGTTCTATCTTATTCCCAGGCTGAATATAACGCCTATGCAGTCACCGGCCCCTTCTGCATCTTCGGCAGGGCGGTCTACTCCCTCACGAAACACCCCGTTGAGGGGTGGAAAGCGGAAGCGTACTTTACTAGAGGAAAGCGAGGAGCGCAGCAGCAGCGACTACAGTGTATCTGGAACTGCCAGAGGAGACGTTGAAATTACTGAGGCTGATCCGCAGGGACGTTACGTCAAACTCACCAACAAGGGGAATAAGGTGATTGATGTCATTGTTTGAGATTGAGGAAATATCTTCTGCACACATTATTATCCGTTCGAAGAATGGTATTTTTCCAAGAGTGAACTTCGTTGATAATTAGAAGCTAGATTACCTCGATTCTCTGGTTTTTTGTTCGAATAATTAGCAGTGAAATTGCTTTAACATAGTCGAATTCCCACGTTTAGTTACGTTTTAAATAATGTTAAATTAAAATAAACTCACTCTTGCTTCAAAATCGTTAACAGGAGATAGTATTGAGCGGATGGCAACTGATCAGGAAAGCAGGGGCATTGGAGACTAACTTCAAATTCCATCGAAGTGCAAAGGTCGAAGCAGGGGCAACGGTCACTGTATGGTCAGCAGATATCGGTGCAACGCACGAACCACCGACGAACCTAGTAATGAAGGGACAGAAGTGGTTCACAGCTGATAATATGACTACTACCTTGTTGAACAGCGACGGAGAGGTGAGATATAAGTGAATGGAGAAAAAGAAAAAGAAAAATTATAAAAGTAGATGTAAAATCGTTACTTAAAAAATACAACTGATTCTGCCTCTTTTTTAAATGTTAATTTCTTTCTATTTAGGAATTGGCAACGTCGGAACGGAAACGGCAACAGCTATCTAGCTCGTTATCACGACACAGAGAAAATCTCGGTTTCAGACCGTCGGAGGATTTACATCACCAACAAGTGAGACTTTTTTTCTAATATGAATTTTTTATTACAGCGCGTAGTTTTTTTTCTTTTCTTTTTTTTGGTTTCTTCTTAATCAGATTCTTATCGGACTTATCAGAACTTGTCGGATTCTTTCTCAGCAGTTTTCTCCATTATTCATATCTTATAAAAAACACAACAAGATTTTCTATATTATTATGCTTTTTGTTTCTATCCGGTGTTATACCCGCAAAGACAATGTGGCTACGCAAGATCGTATCTCTCAACTTGTGAAAAAAAAAAACAAACAAACAAATGAGAAGAGAACATTCTGGCAATTGAATTATTATATGTCGTTTATTACAGTTTTACGAAGCCACTGTTAACTATTACTTAAATATTTTGTCCAATTTCATAAGTAAAATCCCTCCTAACATTCCCTGAAAACAAGACGTGGGAATAAAACGCGAATAGAGGTGCTAGAAGATGGGATACGCATCTATCTAGTTAATACACAACAGATATTGGAGATAACAATAATAATTTAAAACTAACTGACAAAAGACAGAAGAAAAGAAAGAAAGAAAAAGAACATTATATCCCCCTCCGCCCTTCCCCCTCGACGATATTTTGTGTTATGTGGGGGAGATATGTGATTATAAATCTTGGCTTCTTTTTTCATAGAGAAGATATCTCTACCCGTATTAATGATCGTGAGGGCACACAGCTCAGGCAAGGCGGCCTATGTAAGTTGTTCAATCAAAACTCCTCAAATCTGATCTGTTCAGCCGTTTATCAGTCATTTGTCTGCATTAATAAGATTAATACCAATAATAATGATAATCATAAATGATAATGATAATCCACTACCACAATGTATTTTTAAATTGGCTTATATCTTCCGCCTCATCATTATATTATATTATTTTTATATTATTTGCAAATTCGCCATTTACTTATTATTTTTAACACTTATACGCACTGCGTTATTATATTCTTTTTTTTCCTCACCTCACGCTCTCACGCTTCACTAATACACCTCATTCATTATTATTATCATCATCATCGTAGAAAAAGACAAAAGCTACAATCAATCGATCTGTGTAATACGCATATAATAATTTGTAATTTGGATCTCGTCTTTTTTTTTGTTCTTTTCTTTCGCAAGGTATTATATTATAGGTATGTTAATACACCAGCACTTTCGCCTCGACCACATTGTCTTTAGACTGAATATGGACATTATATTTCGAATTCGACGGTCGTCTTACTGCCGCATTATCCATCACATAAACTCTGGGAGTAGCGGAGTAGATTCAAAGAAGAACGATATGAGACCAAGGATCTGGTAGAAGCGATATAGATTTCTAATGTCTTCTTTTTTTTTTCTTTTTTTTTTATATGTACGCTTTTTGTGCATCGTTGTGACTAATAACATCATTTAAGGAGAAGAAATGTACATCCTTTGCGCATAATAATATTAATAATAATTGTATCATTGAACATCAGGTCGGCAGGCAGGGCAGAGCATGCTGGGCTGTGGTATTGATGATATTTTAGCGCGGGTATCATGAGAGAAAGAGAGAGTAAGAGAATAAGAGAGAAAAAGCAATAACAGGGAGAAATGAATGAGAGTGAGATATTGTGAGATTACTAACGAGGATAAATTTCGATTTTATGTTACAGGGAGACCCTCAGGGCGAAGAACGATGCCGTATTATGTGAGAGAGGGGGAATAAAGAGACGTTCGACGTGTTTATCAAACGTTAAATATAGATACAAGAAACAAGACGACAGAATTAAAGAAAAATGAAAAATCAAAGGAGAGAGATTTTTAAAATATCTTTTACTATAAACGTGCCCCTTGCAATAAAAAAATGCATGGGGATCGTATAGATCAAGCGAAGCGCCCTGAACTAAAGATATGAGAAACTAAATAGGAGGAGCGCGCGTTTTGCACATTTTAAAAAACAATAAAGCATATGTTGCCGGCATTGTCGCTTGAATTAAACCTAATACTACTAATGAAGTGAAAAAATAATCTTTAATCAATATTAAATTGATGATTTTATTGTTTGTTTTTTTTTTTTTTGGTTTTCTATTTGCGCTCTGTTTTCTATTTTTCTCAACTACCTAAATACACACGCTTAAAAATGCGGGCAACATGCATGCAATTAATAATTTATAAACGTGTATCTTATAGACGTAAGCTACTAGTATTCTAGGTGTCGGAACGAGATAATTCATTGATGATAAAACAAAAAAAAGAAGAAAAAAAATTTTTAAAAACTACGAAAATATCATTCAAATAGATTGAATCCTGAAGCGATTTCTATGATTCAGTATCTGTTATCGATAGAAATTTGGATTTTTAGTTTAATCGTAACAACCGATGCATAATATGATCAAGATATTTCCGCATACTGTATCTCTTTTCTTTTTTTCCGGCCTATTTCCAATAATCATATCATTTTTTCCCTTTTTTTTTCATTACGTTGCTTACTTTCATAATTGTCTCAATTTTGTTCTTCCTTCTGTCTCTCTATCTCTCTTCCTCTCTTCCTCTCTCTCTCTTCCTTACGCATATTTGATTCTTTATAAATAAAATTTGGAATTTTCTTCCGTTAATTATTATTTTTTTTTTTTTCTTTTAAATCGTTGACGCCATTCCCAAGCTAGCAAATACACGAATGAATAAATAAATAAATAAATGAATAAACAAATAAATAGATAGATGCATAAGTCGCTGGTCGCTACTTATATTACAGGAACTAGAAGAAAAAAAGCAATTCTCACCAATTATCCACTTCCAGAAAAAATTGATTATTTACGAAAATGGATAATTGAACGAATGATTAAACTATTAATTAAGCAGAAAAGCAAGAAAGAAAGAAATAAAGAAAGAAAGAAAAATAATACTACCGCTCATACGAACGGCCGAATCTCTCTGTCGGCGTAATTTAATCATCGGTTAAATATGATTTTCTTTACATTTTCTTTTCGTTGAAAAAAAAACAACAAAAAAAAAAAAATTGTTACCACAGCGCTTTTGGAATATTTTCGAATTATGGATGTTACTTCGAAGCTAGACAAGAAGAATAAAAATAAAAAATAATAACGCGTTGCATTATGGCGGTGAGATAACATCGTATAAATACATTGATGGAAAAAGAAAAGAAAAAAACGAAAAAAATACAGTTAGAAAAGAGAAGAGTTAGTTTAAAGAAAAAGAAATAAAAAACAAACCTATCTTTAATGCATTTATATTACCTATTTAGTTTCTGATAAACTACCTATATATACCTTAATACCTTTACCATATATATATATATATATATGTAGCTTCCTATAAGACATTTGCACATTGAAATAGAAATTTTTCTTTGTATACAATACCTATATCTATATTTTGCAAGTTTATTAATAAATAAAATAATAAATAATTATAAAAAGATTTTTAAAAAAGAGTTATTCAACTGTTATCCTTCCCCCCCCCCCCCCCCCCCCCAGCAAATAATCTTTTCTATCTTTAGTTAGTTGTTCGCTGTTAACTTTCTCTTTCCTTGTTTTTTTCTTTTTTCTTTTCTTTACTTCATTTCTAACATGAGCGAGGCGAAATCATTACTTATCTATTAGTATAATAATTAGGAAACGATTGATAATAAACTTAACACATTTACAATTTGGGTGTAATAAGAATTATTACCGAATGATAATAAATGTCAAATAACTTTCTACATCCTCAATACTATGGAACGTTTATTTTATTCTTCTATGAAAAAGATATTCTTCTTTTTCTTTTTTTTTTTGTTTGAAAAGGAATGACGTAGTGTATAAAAATGAAGAAAAAAAAAGGGAAAAGATAATAAAATAAAATTTGCAAGCATATGCCCGTTACAATTATTACTGTCCTTTAAATTATATAGAATCGTGTATTTCTTTACAATACAAAGACAACAAATGTAAAAGTAAATATCTAAGGATTGTCCTTCGCCTTATTGATTCCCCATTATGAGATTGTAGAATAAAAATAGTAAAAAACCGCGAATGAAGAAAAAAAAATCAACGAACAAATTACACAGAGTTATACTATTAAGCCACGATATCGAATGACGAACAATTTGCAAGCGTTTACCTGTGATAAATAAACAAACGGTTCTCATACCTAAGCGACAGTACGTCTGAAACAAACTCGTAGCTATAAATTGACTATAAAATAAAATAAAAAATCGACCTAATATTCAGAGGTAAGTGAATCGCTTTTTTATATTAATTCTTCGATGAACGATATCAATATGTTATATGTATACTATAGCTTCGAGTTTGATATTAAATAGTCGCATCATCATTATGTAATTATAATTAATATCTATCAATGCAGACAAAACAATGATGATATACTATATACATATATATATATATATATATATATATATATATATATATATATATATATATATATATATATATATATATATATATAAGACACGACATTACAATTGACAGTGAAATATTCTGAATATGTATTTACAAGATAGCAGTACAAAGAATAAGTCGATTGATAATTACACGTATTCTTTTATACATACGCTATTACGTAAATAGTAGTAGTGTTGTAGTAGTAGGTAGTAGCCAGTTTAGTAGTGAGTATAGTAAATAACAAGTAGTAAGTATTTAGTATTATATAGGTAAGCGGTGAATAGATTAAACATTTAATCGAGGCACGTGATATTAAGGCATTTCTACAGAGGACAGATGATTTCTCACAGACGTATAATACATATCGCAATAAAATCGATATCATAATCAATCAATAATTATGATTGATTGATTAATTATTATTATGATTATTTACTTTCTTTATTTATTTACTTGTAAAATTCGTTTTAAACTAATAATATAATTATGTAATAATGATGGTATATACGTTATATTGATGGAGTTCAAAAAAAAAAAATTCAATTTTGATATTTATTAACGCGAATAATTAATTTTTCGTGTTTTTTTTTCTCTCTCTCTTCCTTTCTCACTTTTGTTCCAATAACAACGCCAGCAGAAACAACAACAACAAGAACAACAACAACAACAACAACAATAACGATAACGACAAGAGCGGGTTTTTTCTTTCTATGTTTTCTTTTTCCTTCAATATATTGCGACATATTTTATACGTCATATGGGTAATTATTAATTACATGTATATATATACATATGTATGTGTATATATATATATATGTTAGTATGGACATCACAGTGAAAGTTATACATCATATAATAATTATCGATGCAGGCACATATATACATGACACTGAACGTTTGCTACATATGTGTATGTATATATATATATATATATATATATATATATATATATATATATGGGGGCTGGTCGGGTTTTTCTTGGGGGGGGGATTTGGACTCTATATTAATATATGTATATATATATATATACCGTATAGAAGGATACACACGCACAAAAACGATCCGGATAATGAATTAATAATTACAAAAAAAAACACTTCGCTATAATTTAATTTGCGCGTTATATACATATACGTATATATAGTTGTATATAGTAGATGTATTTGTGTATATACCAACTATATAGCTGCGTATCGGTCGACGTAACTATATCACGACGACGATGATAATAATGATGATGATGTTGACGATGATTTTCAGTATTATAAGAAAAGTAAAAACAAAAAAAAAAACGTAATCTATAACATTTTGAAAGGAACGAGAAAAAAAAAAAAGATGTTATACTTATATATGGAATGCAGATATATACCTATATATAATATATATATATATATATATAATATATATATATATAATATATATATATTATTACGACAGGTGATATTTGTTTAATTAATTAATGAATCAACTAATGCAATTGATTTCTGAAAAAATATCATAAAATATAACATTTAATCACCGAATCGCTAATAACGATTTTACTTCAGAATCGATAACCGTAAGCGCACATACATACATACATACATACATACGTACATACATACAATACCGAACGATCGCAATTATCGTGCACAGTATAGTACATAAGTAAAAAATAATTGTTGTATAGAAAGAAACAAAAAAAAAAAAGAAAAGAAACAATCTAAAAACGCGGTAATTGTCAACAAACGTAAATTTAGTTACACCCGCGGATGTTTGAAATAACTTTCTTGAATGATGATGACGATGATTAGAATAATAATAATAATAATAATAATAATAATAATAATAATAATAATAATAATAATAATAATAATAATGACAATAATGACAATAATGCTAATGATTTTAGAATCGCGGTAAAAAAAAAAAAAAAAAAAATAGCAATATATATATATATAAATAATAAGTCAGTGGGATTATCACATCATCGACAGTAATAATTAAAAGAATCATATATTCTATATATTATGTATATGTATATGTATACATATAAGTATATCACACGATGATTAAGTAAACATTTACCTATTTTTTTTTGTCATATATATAGTATACCTATATATATATATATATATATTGATGATATAATTGGCTGTAAATAAGAAATTAGAAGAAAAAAAAATCAAAGTTACAACAAAATCATTGATAACATCAGTTAAATAAAATGGTAAGACCATCCGATCGCAGGTAAAATAATAATAATAATGATAACAATGACGATGATAATAATTGGTATTTGCGAAATAATCGCGAAATAAAAATACTACGATACATAAATATAAAAACCGAGTGAAATGTATTTTCTATATACTTTTATATATATATGTATGTATATACCTATATATATTAGATGTGTGTGTATATAATATTTTCAACACAATAATAATTATATCATTATGCTGATAGATTGAAATGTATGTATATTATAGTATAGACGACACGATTTGGTCGTGTATGCGTGTATGTGTGTGCCTGTGTGCGTGTGTGTCAATTTAAGAAAAAGATATCGTCGATCGATCGATCAATCACAATGTTATAATAAATTCATAATCATATAATATCAGTTATATGCGCATTTCTTTTTTTACTTTTTTTTTTTTTTTGCTTCTTTATTAAAACAAAATTACGTTTTCATGTAATGTTTTTAGCGTTGTTATTAGTAGTATTTAGTAATAGTCGTGAAGATCGGTAATAATAATAATAATAATAATGATAATAATAATGATAATAATAATGATAGTAAAATTAACAATAATAATAATCGGATGTATATCGAGCACCAAAAATGAGATACGTGTACGAAAGAAGAGTTGCGATCTTTTCAATTGAAAATATCTTATTATACTCATTTAACAGATATAGCTATACAATATATATGTATATATATATGAGCAATCAATAAATAAAATAATTCATAGAAAGATAACAGCGTAATATTTCTTCTCTAATTTTTTTTTTTTCCCTCCAATTGATTAATTAATTTCATTAAAAATGAGACACGTGTGTGTGCGATGTGTGATAATCGATCATTCTGCTGTAGTCTAATTGTCATTGATATTATATACCTATATATATATGTATATATGTATGTATGTAAATGTATATGTATTATACGTATGATCAACCGTATAAATAGACTGAATTATAATAATACCGTAATGTGTGATATAAAACAATTAATCAATCACTCAGTTAATTGAGTAATTATTCATCATCTGGGGATCCTGATTGTCGAGAAAAAATTCTATTAATACATATATTGTACGTAAATTAATGGATCTAATGTTAATATGTTTTCTGAATTTTGTTGTATTATTAATTAATATTAATACACTTTATCACACGTCTACAGGTATATATATATATAACTTTTTTCATTATACCTGTATGTGTATATATGTATATAATCTCCGCGATGTAAAATAACACAATATAACGTAAACGTAACATATGACACATTATTTTATTATATTAATAATAATAATAATAATAATAATAATAATAATAATTAAAAACGTAAACCGAGTCTTTGTCTTATATTTTCCACTTCTTTCTATCTTTCTTGCCTTTTTTCGATTTGCACAGTATAGAGTATAGCTGATAACATACATCATACATGTATATATATATATATATATTTATATACATGTATAAATATGTATATACATATATATGTGATAATCTGATAAAAACCTATACCTAATTAAAAACTTAAATAATCGATATATATATACCCTATAAGATAGTTAATCAATTTTACGATGGCACTATGATGATTCGTTATTATTATTATCTCTTTTTTTATCCAAATTTTCTTTTTTTTTTTTTGTTTTTACATATCCTTCAATGCTCCAGCAGCAATAATTATTATTATTAACCAACAATTCAACATGCGTACACTACATATAAATATATAGATATATATATATATATATAACATAGCTATACAGGTATGCGTCTGTATGTGTGTGTTGTACGCTTTTTTGTCTTTCTGTATTATCAAATTTGTGGATTTTACAATACAGTAATGATGATGATAATAATAATGATAATAATAATAATAATAGTAATAATAATAGTAATAATATCATTGTACTACTATACCGTATATAATATCACTATGACGCTATAAAATATATACTATGTATATTTATATATGTATATGTATGCATTTTTGTTGTCTCCGTATTTTTTTTTTTTCAATCTATTTATTATGAGAAAATAAATCGTTGAGATAACAAATATCTAATATAGTGATCAATCAATTGATCGATTGAGTGAATCTCTGTTAAAATTCCACTATATACACAACTTGATAATAAATTCACGATAACGATGACAATAATAAAAAAAGAAGAAAAAAAAAAGTTTAGCTATTCATTTTCTATTTTCTATACTATATGGTATACCTAGTCGTTACAACTTATTCATTGTTATACTTACACAACGACCGCGGATGTCTGCCCTCAATTACCATTACCATTACCATTATTATTATTATTATTATTATTATTATTATTTTTGTTATTATTATTATTGTTATTATTATATTCATTATACGATATTAATAAACGATACGAAAAATTTGAAAGTAAAATAACTTGATGTAATGATAATAATAATTCTAAATTCCTTAATCTATAAAATGGCAATATTATAATTGATAATAATAATAACAACAATAACAATAATGATGATAACAGTAAAAATAATAGTAATAATAATAGTAACACCGTAAAATATGTGTGATGCTAATTCATACTACAATTTACAGATATGTTCGGTAGTATAAGGTATATAAGATAATAATGCATGGTTAAACGTAATGTAATGTAATGTAATGTAATGTAATTTAATGTAATGTAACGTAACGTAACGTGTGGATGTACAATGTATGTATTACAACTCGTCGACGTGTGATAAAACCCATGTAAAATTAATTATAATTTCATACATGTTTGTATTGATCGTTGATTATTAAAAATAAATTAAAAAAAAAAAAAAAAGAAAAGTGAAATTTTTCTCAAAAATGATAATCTTCACGCGGTAATTGTAATAATAATTGTCGGGAGTACATACACCGTTTATTTATTTTTTTTACTTTACTTTAAGGTGATTACGTTATACACACCGATTGTATACCTACACGTACAACGATATATACGTATATATACAATATACATATATTATCTCGATTCCATGACGATCGCTCGTGTGTGTGTGTGTGTGTGTGTGTAGTAATAATTGTGCCTGTGCATGCGATTTCGTATAATATATATATGTATATATTCAATCAAATTCAATTCGAATATCATAATACTCGATTTCCTTTTTCCTTTCCTTTTCATTTACACTTTTTTTCTCTTTTTTTTTTTTCTTTTTCAATATTTCTTCTTTTTTTTCTTCATAATATCCTATGTACAAACAGCCGTTTATGTTTATATATTATACCCTATATACTATATACGTATATGTATACGTTTAAACATATTGTGTAGTTTGTTATATCTCCTTACATTTCTCATACCACTGTGATACGTTAGTATAGTATCTATAGGATACTGTATTACAGATATATTTATTATTTATATAAGGGGCGGGGGTGGTGGTGATGGTCCATCGATCAATTATTTTTATTTAAATTCAATAAATATTCCGGGGTGTGATATGATATGCCTTTTTTTTTTTAAATCACAACTCAAAGACTTCGTTCTTCTTTCCCTCTTTTTTTTTGTGTGTTTTTTTTATTTTTTTATTTTCCCCCCTACAATAATCTCGACCAAATTCAATCTCTAATTACCGTTCATTTATTTCTTTACTGTAGTGTGGTATCGATTCTTTTCGATATCAGGTAGAGGAAGGTAAATTCGATTTTTCACAATAAATCCTTTCTATCCGCACCCGGAATATTTGTATACTTGTAGATTATTTCATATATATACAATACAATAATATTGTGAAATTTTTATTCTTTTTTTTTTAATAAAAGGCACAATCTAATGACCAGAATAACTGGACAAGAAACTGTTTTTTTAAAGGTGAAAACGTTAGGACTTCATTTATATATTTGATTAATTAATTATATATCCATATATATACATAAATACATGTATTTATATATATAATTAATCTTTTTTTCTTTAAGGCTTTTACAGTGCTGTATTACGGTATGAGAAAGAAATAAAATCGAAAAAATAATTGAAATAAAGAAACCGAAGTGAATCGGGGTGAAAAAAAAGAAACAATTTGCACGATTATTGTTATACTTTTTGAACAAATTGGACAACTAGATGTATGTGCGTTCGTAACATTGTATATCGATATATTTTGAATAAAGGCTGGAAAGAGAACAAAAAAAGAAATAGAAAAAGAAAAAAAACTAAGAATTGAGTACTGCAGGTACATAGATATGTAGATATAATATGTCTTTTAGTATATATATATATATATATACATATAAATATATATACTATATAGTAATAATAATAATAATAATAATTGCGCAAATTCAATGGTAATATTAAAGATTGGTAAAATAATATTTATAGAACTATCAGACGTAATAAAAAGAAAGCTTGAGATTATAGTCAATATATAATATGAACAGCGTTTTTTTTTTAATTTAATTTTTTAGTTTCATTTTATTTTTTTTCATTTTTATCAAAGATTCGTGTAAAGGCTATACGCTGTTCGATACGTATGATAGAAGAACGTTGGTCATGTGTTGGCTGTGCCGAGAAAATAGACGTAGAAGAAAAAAAGAAAAGAAAAGAAAACGAAAAAAAAACAAAAAACCAATGATAAAAACGTTTGTGTATGTATTTACGCATGTATGCATGTATGCATATATATATATATAAATTTTGTATGACTATTTTTTTTCATATATATAGATATATATATATATATATATATATAACGTAATAATTATAGGGTTGTATATTTTGAATCTTATAAATGTATTTTATATATATATATATATATATAGGTATACGTATTATTTCATCATATTAAAAAATATACATTAAAGTGTATAATAATGTATGCTTTGCCTTGACTATTCCTTTAATTTCCTCTTTTTCTTTCTCTTTTTCTCTATCGTTTATCTATCATCTATAGTTTTCGTGCATTATATAATATACATACAACAGTATATAGTATACATTTAACAATATTACAAACTACTTTGTATTCGTATATGCATTAGGTATATCTCTTAATTCTTTCGCCTAATAATAATAATAATAATATATATATATTCATGTATAATAAATTGTATCATATACCCTATACCTATCTATTATTTACCTATAATATATATCGCTGCAGAATCGATATATCTGCAATAATTAATAATATATAACATTTCATCATTCATCAATTATTTACTACTATTATTATTATTATTATTATTATTATTATTATTAGTACTACTATTACTACTATTATCATTATCATTATTATTATTGTTGTTGTTGTTGTTATTGTAAAATGGAAAAGGCAAAAAAAATAAAATAAATAAAAAATGAATTTAATCACATGGTATTACATGTATTACACAGTATTATAGTATATCTATATATGTATAAACAATACAGATGACTGAGAAGTGGATTCTGTTCATTTTTTTTTTTACTTTTCTTTCCTTCTAAGAAGATAGATTTCTTGGGGGTGTAGAAAAACGTGAGAGAAAAAAACAAAAAAAGAAAAGGAAAACATTTTTTCAACAAAATCATTAAACGTGTTCCCATTCCCATTCCTTTACTAGTGGTAAGATTGAAGGAAAAAAAAAACAAGAGGGAGAAAAAAAAACAGGAAAAAAAAAATTAAAATAAATAAATAAATGCCAAAAAAAGAACTAAACAACCAACGAGAACTGATTTCAAAATTGGCCCTGCGACAACGCATTATGCGTTACTCTACTCTCGACCCTCTTTCTGTGTGTAGGTATGTATATTGTGTGTACGCGTGTAATTTACAATCTGTTCTGTGTGTTAACAACGTTACAGCGTGTGTTTTAATTTACTCCATTTTTGTTGAGTGTCTATTTTTTTTTTCAAATTTATTTATTCATTTCTTTTCTATATCTCATAGGTAGGTAGGATAATAACGTTTTAATTAAATATATGTATATGTGTATATATATTAAATTTTGGTGTAGATAGAAAAATTTCTTTCTTTTCTCAATAAACTATAGAGGGAGGCATATACAATAATTGGAATTATAATTATAATTATAATTATAATTATAATAATAATAATAATTATTATTATTATTCTTAAATAGATTTAAAATTTCATTTTTAATTCTTCATTATGAAAAATAACAATTTCTTTATATTTTTTTTCTTTTTTTTTTCTCTTCTTTTAAATTTATTTAATTAATTATTCATTTATTTTCTTTCTTACTCTCTTCCTATCTTTCTTATCTGTTTTTTTTTTTTATATTTTATTTTTTTGTATTTTTTTTTAAATTTTTTTTCGCTTTTATATAATAAAAAAGTGTGTTGGCTTGGAGATTGCACTTCGTGATCGTCTTAAAAATTTGTGACAACTTAACTATACTATATAATATATATATATATATATATATATATATATATATATATATATATATATATATATATATTATTGTATATGTATATCGATAACTGATCAATTCTTTTTATTCTTCTTTCTATATTTTGCAAACAAATCTTCTTCTCAACTCATCAACTCTTTTAAATTCTTTGTCTACATTTATCATCTTCATTTGAGTGATATACAACGCTACAATCTCTTTGTATATTTATATTGTATATGTATACGATATAATTTTTATAATACGACGGGGGAGTCGACGGGAGGGCCACGAAAGGTGTCAGGCACTATTATTCAAATACCTGTTTACTCCGCATTAAATATGTATGTATGAATTTTTTTTTTCTATCTTTCTTTCATTTTTGTCTCTCAAGAATTATACATCAATGCTTCATATGTATAGTTTTTTTTAATATTCCTATCTTTTCTATTCTTTCCTTTCCTTTTCTCTACTTCATTTCTTTACCTTTGTCTTCCTTTTAACAATTTAAATATATAATATATAGCATATACTTCGAAAGTAGATTAGAAACAGCTAATCCCATCAGATAATGTCGTCAGTTGTAATTAAAATACCACGACGCGCTATAATACAATCAGAGTTACACTATTCAAGTATTTTAGTTTAAAATTTAGAATTATATAGAATTATTACACATTAGTGACTCGAGACGCGAACCTGATATCAGGTGAATTGAGGAAGAAAAATTTATCTTTAAACAATAATAATAGTAATAATAGTAATAAGATTGAGAGAAAACAAGCAATGACGATCGACGGTGGATATAGATTTGAGGTATGTAATTGAGAATTGAGTAGGAATCCCATCCGTCAAACTTCACCTCTGACATAATCTTGGGAAAAGTGCTTCCTATAAGGTGCTTTAATATTTTATGTTTTAATTAAATGTTGCGACGACACACCCCTATTGGTCTATCCATTGTTAGAATTCTTTTTAAACGTATTATTTATATATGTATATATTTCTTTTTCTCTCTCTCTCTCTCTCTCTCTCTCTCTCTCTCTCTCTCTCTCTCTCTCTCTCTCTCTCTCTCTCTCTCTCTCTCTCTCACTTCTATTCTTTTCTTTCTTTGTTTATAATATATCAAATGTGCAAAATACTCGTGGAAAATGTATATTCTATGTATATATGTATGTATACCTATCTACCTATCTAACATCTGTGTTTTTTTTCTCTTTTTCTTTTCCCGTTTCCGTTTGTTTCCTTCTTCTTGGAGCTCCTTCGTTTTATCGTCGTCATATTATTTTAATATATTGATATATATATATATATATTTTTTTTTTAATTTTTCTCTGCTCTTTAATTAATATTATCAATTATTTTCAATCAATTATCACTATTATTCACCAATAGCTAATATTACAGTGCGCGGATGGGGACAGGGCGGGGTAGTGGTGGTGGTGACAGTAGTAGTAGTAGTAGTAGTAGTAGTAGTAGTAGTAGTAGTAGTAGTAGTAGTAGTAGTAGTAGTAGTAGTAGTGGTAGTGGTAGTGGTCGTCGGTTCTGACGAGTACAGCAACCTACTAATTACTTATAATATCATAATATCATCATCATTTTAAATAATGTGTTTTTATATATATATATATATATATATATATATATATGTATATTTATCGTCGCGGTTTGAATTTATCCAAACTTTTGCCCAAACTAGTTTTTTTTTTCTCCTTCCTTTCTTTTTCTTCTTCTTGCACTTCTCGTTCTTGTTCCTCTTCTTTTCGATAAAAAATATTAGCTGCAGCAAAAGACTTAAAAAACAAAAGCAGGGAGTGATTTATGCTAATGTAACAGGTGCCTGATAGTTCTTTTTTCTTTTCGTTCCTTTTCTTCTTCTACTCAAATTTCAGAAAAATTTATTCAGCTTTGCCAAGAATAGGATGGAATAGAATTTTCAATTGCAATCAATGAGAAAGTTACGTATCTTTCATAATCAAAGAAATCGCGCATTTGAGATATTAACAAGTAGGCAGTTAGGGTAGTCTGATTAAACCGCGTACCTCAACGACAGCGACAGTGACAGCAACAGCAACAGCAACAGCAACAACAACAATATAAACCGTGATTTTACGACCTGGTTATTCTAATTCAACAAGGTAGTTTATTTACACATTGATAAAGGAACAGTATTCTCAGTCGGAAAAAAAAGTATTTTCTTTTAAACCTTTTGTTTTTTTAAATCAACTACTCGACGTTTCCTCTTATCCTTCGCGTCTCGCAGTAAAGCAAAAACTGTTTTCCTACATGAACTGCAACTGAACCAGAGATACGATGGCGCTGAAATTCCGACTTTCGAAATGATCATACTTTTACAAAAGGGGCGGGGCTAATCGACAAGATATTTGATAAATAAAGATAAAAATTGATCTCTTTCCTTCTTCATTAAATAACAGTATTCTTTTCTTATTCGAGGATCAATGACTGAAATATATATATTTTCTTTTCTTTCTTCACCGCGTAAAAGTGTGTGTATATGTGTATGTGTGGCGTGTACAACTAAACCCCTGATATTTATTGTGCAGATATTAAATACACGTAATATCTCAAGCATGTTTCCTATATTCTCTATCCTACTGTAACTCTCCTCGTTAAAAGAAGCGACGTTTTTTTTTTCCTCAATAATCGTAGTTAATAATTTCTCATTCATTTTTTGTCGTTTTTTTTTTTTACCTTTTTTTTTCTTGTTTTTTTTGTTTTTTTTTGTTTTTTTTTCCGACACACGTCTTAATAATTTGGTGATTTAGAGTATACGCCGAGAGTATATGTATGGCGAGACGATTATACATAAGTATAATATAACACCGTCGTTAATAAATGACATATATACAAACAACACCTCTTATTATATACATGAAAATATAATATATATCCATCGTACATATATAATATATATAAAGTTTCAACATTATGGCACCACAATTTTCTTTAATTTTAACGTTTATTTTTTCCCCTCTCTCTCTCTCTCTTTCTCTTTCTTTCTTTCTTTCCTTATCATCTTTCTCTCCTTCTTTCTTCCTTTCTTTCTTTCTTTCTTTCTTTCTTTCTTTCTTCCTTTCTTTCTTTCTTTCGGTACCTCGTCACCGTGTCCACATTTTTTTATAGTCTCGTATTTTTTTTTTTTTTTATTTAAAAATATAGAAAAAAACCCAAGAAAATCGACTAGATTTTTTCCTCTAATAATTTTCATATCTCTCGAGACGAAGGACGATTAAATTCTCCGACAATGCCCCTCTACTACAACATACCGTCGTACGATAGAGTGTGAAGAAGCCTTGATCTGTTTTGCGGCCGATACTAAGTGGCCCATCCCTCGGTGATCCTTGGCCGTTTCATAAGCGGTCCATTTTCATAATCGGAGCTATTTCCTCCGCTGCCGCCGCCGCCCCCTCCTCCGGGATGATTTGACCTCATATCCCCAACGCCACCGCCTCCAGGTGAGGGTAAATTCGTAGGTGTTATACTACCCGAATGAGACGGAGGCGGATTACTGTTGGGTCTACTAGAGACCAAATTCAATGTTTGCGGTACACCGTGAGAACCGTGATGGGAGAGGCCTCCGCCACTCGACGAGGGGCCAACCCCGAGGTTCGAGTGGTGAATTGAACCCTGATTACCACCGGGACCCCCTCCTCCTCCTCCGCCCCCGTGAGGATCTCGCGGAGGACTGATCGGCTCACTTTTTATTTTTACTGGCAGAGGCGACGTCGACGGAGGCGGTGTACTACTCGAAACTGCCAAGTGCGGAAGACCACTGAAAGTTGGTTTTTAGTTTTCTTTTGTTACTTTAAAAATCGATTTTGATCGCTCGATTAGGCCAGGCGGATGAATCGAGAGTTAGGTTTGATAGAAGCGATTGTTACAGCCCGGGTGTGAAAAATTAACACAAACAAACTGGTTTTAAACAGAGAAAAGTGAGGGACGGAGGAGGTTTGTAGGATTTTTATGGAAATTTTAAACTAATTTTATACTTTTTTATGGGGCTACTAGGATTTAAGAAAGATTTTTTTCCGTACAGAATTTTTAGGATTTCATTAAGTTGCACGGGTTTTATAGGAAGTTTAATCGATTTGAATTAAATTTCATTCGGTGTTCTGGGGATTCCAGCAATTTTTTTTTCATAGAATTTTATGAGTTTCGTGAGGTTTAAGAATATTTTTAGTAGAGGCTTCACAGGATTAGGTGGAAATTTTGCAGATCTGATCAAGTCCCCTAGGATTTTGTACAGCTTTCGATAGAGAGATTTGATCAAACTTCGCATATTTCACGTGAATTTTTTAGGGTAATCGAAAGATTTCGTATTCGATTTTAAGGATTTCACATAGATTTCTATGGTAATTGACCAGATTTCACTAAGCTTACAAAATTATTTTCCATAAAATTTCACTATAATTTCGTTCATTTCTCAAAGATCTAATGATTTTGAATAACGATCAACCCCTCAATTATTCGACTGAAAGTCTTACAAATGAAGACCGAATAAAAATCAGACTATAAACTGGTCAAATTGCGACTTGAGAATCATTTAGGGAATCAGCAGGATCGGACAACGAGGAAAAAGCGTGAATACGACGATCTTAAAAACTAGATTATTGGCCAGAGTTAACGGGGAGGAATAAAAAATAGCCTAGAGATTGTTATGCGATATATAAAAAAAAGAAAGAAAGAGAGAAAGATGTCCTCAGCCATGTTATCGGTGAAAAAGTAACACATTCAATGATTGAATAAACTCGGGCAGGGTATATGCGTTAGTAATAACGATGAATGATTGATTTACCTGATACTGGACATGGTGGCTGCCGAATACATTGACAAGTCATCAACGTACCTCTGATGGGACCACGCCAGGCTCCCAAGATCCGACGAATAATCGGTTGGCCCAAAACTAGAATATCCAGCTGGTACTGAAGGCGTCTGCAACGCAACTACCGGCGTGTTTAACGCTGATTGCGAATGGCCGCTCTGTAAAATGAGTTTTGTGTTATGATTTAATTTTAAAAAATGAAGATAATGAACAGATTTTTCAAGAATATGATCAGCTAGAGAAAAAACTTTGAAAAAAAAAACTTGGATCTAGTAACAAGTAGGTATTCGATTTTTCGTGAGTAACAAAGAAAAGTAATCAACATTTCTATCCAATCTTACGTCGTAATTGTTGTCGTCCGAAAGCGACTGTGTGAGAGGTGTGGGTATAACGACTCTGAGGTTTGCTCTGTGAGAATGAGGCGGTGGAGGTGGTTGCGGCGAATGCCTAGACTGGTTACCACCCTTTCCTCCACCGCCGCCTCCACCTACACCAAGAGCGGGCGACGGTCCAGGGCTCGGAGACCCACCAAGCGGCGACGCCGACGGAGGGTAACCGTTACTCATCTCCAACATCCCTCCCGGTGGATATACTATACATTTGAAATAAAAATACGATATTAGGTATCTGTTATTGTTATTATTATTGACTGATAGTAAAAAACAAATATGAATAAATGAATAAAACTAATAATTCAACGACTTTCGCAGGTATCACCATATTCTCTTTCTATAAACGAACCTGAATCAGTTTCAGAGGACGACGGCCTCGGAGAGATGCTCGTATGTGCCATCTGAGGACTTGACCCAAGTAGAGATTCTCCGTAACTGTTTACCGGCACCGAAACCGGCAGCGTGTAATTCGACTGTCCCATGACCTGCTTGATAGTGAAATAAAATGGAATAAAATAGGAAATACGTAAAACGAAGTAGCGGAATAATTATATCGTCTAAATATGAAAGAAAAATATATATATATATATATATTAGGGTGGTCCTTTCGAATTTCAATGGTTTTGGGGGCAGTTCTTAGAATGGAGATAGGAACCTGTGGTTTCGGCTAAATTTTTCCAAATAAATCTAAAGACGTCCCGGCCCATGGGAGCATCGAAATTCGGCAAAATGATCAAATTACGGGATACCCTGGTATATTTTCGTATATCGAATAGGTTAAACTCACCCTCGTCCCGTTGTGCTGATTTCTCTGCATCATAATTTGGAATTCCTCGTCAATTTTACTGTACTTAGCTTCCGTCCTCGGCGTGAGATTATACTCTGTAGCATCAGGCTCGGGACTCTCTGGCGACATGGCTCCCTTATGCTCCTTCTTGTTTAGCGCCTGCAAGTGTCAGCAGACAGGTTCACGTGACCACACCGCCCGAGGGCACTCACCATCACATGCATGTTAATTGATCAAGACAGACAGCCCCCTCCCTCTCTCTAGCTAGATAATATACGTTATACCCAAAACAATGATTACACATTATGCACACGTATCTATCTATCTATCCGTCTATCCTATACGATGCGTGTTCGTTACGAAACCTGACACTTTTACTTTCTCTTCATATTTTTTTTGATTTTTTTCTTTCTTTTTTTCTTTCGGTTTCACGAATATTTCAAACGACGCGAATCCCGATAACATATTTAAGGTTAGGCTACCTACCCCGCGACGCGCGGGACAATTCAACGAACGACATTATACACACGTTTATTGTAATACGTACTATATATAATGATTCACAACTCACCTCGATTATGTTTTTGTTTGTTAATGACTCGTGAGGCTCGTTGTATTCGGTGTACTTCAACAGTACCTTGTCCATGTCAGTGCTGGCGTACTGATACAATTTGTTACTAGAACTGAATATTATCAGAGCGATCTCGCAGTCGCATAGTACCGAAAGTTCGTAGGCTTTTTTCATGACCCCGAATTTTCTCTTGTTGAATGTCACCTGTTAATTTTTACTTTTGTTGTTGTTGTTGTTGTTGTTTTTATTTATTTCATTCTATTTTATTCGTTTCTATTCGATTCGAAAACGAGAGCGGGAAAATCATGTAAAATAGCGGGTTAACACTAACCTGGCGATTCCGTTCGTCGGTGATACGGGATATTTGTATTTTCTTCCGACCCATTTTTGAAATATTAATGATGGCAGTATATCGCCAGCTGTATCAAGTGTGCGTGGATGGAATGTTGAAAACTCTGTAACAGATAATAAAATACGATATTGTAATACAGATTAATTGGATAATTAATTCACATTTATTTTCACCTATCGTCCATATAAGGTGCCCTTGTCTACTATCTATCTAAGCTCCCGCGGGCCACCACCTTCGAAAACGTTATTTATTACCAATTGGTTTTACGGCGCGCGAGGTCGTCCCGAGAACTCTTTAATGGGTGTTAAATGACTGTATAATGCTAGCGGCAAACACACGCGTATGATCGTAACCCAGCGGCTCCCAACCACACTACAATCAATTTCTCTCTCCACCTTTTTTCCCTAGTTATATCAATCTATTATTTATCCCTATTATTTTTTAAATATTCGCTACATATCCGCATATCACGTTATCATCATATCTCCCATTCGAAAGCATATAAAGTAGTGCATAGAGTTTGTAAATGAAAATCTATATACATAAATATAGATACAGGATTATTTCTATACGCGAAGCGGTAGTATAACCATAGAGGATCGAATTCGGTTTATTATGCAGCAGCAGCAGCAGCAGCAGTAGCAGTGGCAGCGAAGCCGCCACCGCCACACGACGCGTAGGTTCGAAGAGGTTTTACTTCGAAGCCGGCGCGGCGCGAGGAACGTACGACTACAAGCGACGGAGTGTAGGTCAGCGCAGTGACCCGCGCGAGTCATTCGGTTTTATTCAATTTCTTGAATAATAAATCGGAGCAATAATAGTAACAGACAATCTTTTTTCCACACCTAGTACATCCAAGCTTCCTACTTATACCCGTTGTACGCGTTTATACAGCTGTTATAATGTTATACTATACGAGTGTATAATATAAATGGATTTCGAACATTAATTATTATCGATTCATGATATAAATGATATAATATATATTCTTCTCGTTGTAGGTTCGCTTTTAGTGCGATTAGGGTAAATTTAAACGAGTTCATATAATATCGTGAGGTACAGAAATTCTGTTTCTCTTTTCTTTTCTTTTTTTTATGTTTTGTCTCTTACTTTTACTCACCGTGAACCGTCGATCAAGGCGGTTTTATATTATCCCATAGATATTATTAAAACCGTTGTATAAGTTTATAATAAAAATCGTAGCACATTGGTTCCCTGCTTGTCTATATGTTATAATTTTTATTGTGTATATTATAGATATATAAAAAAGAAATTAAAAAAAAAAAAAGAAACAATATTATATTATATTTCTTTTATGAGATAATAATATTAACAACAGCATTAATATCAACGTCCATCGTAATTTATACACGATAATGTTTATTATTCACTTTTTGTCCCTCTTATTACTTGAGTTTGAATTGAGGAAAAAAAAAAAATACAAAAAAAAAACAAAAACGAAAACACACGTTACGCAATCCGATAATGATTAACCACAATTATTTTCACTTGCAGAGATTACTTTTTTTTTTTTTTGAATATTCGCAGCCTTCACCGAAAAACACCAGCGATCTCGTTAATTGTCATAATAATCAAATACCGAACGTATAGTATAATGGTAATTCGTATAAGAAGATTTTCATCTCTGATTGAACGTACACATAATATACATTATATATATATATCACATTAATATATATTTTTATTATCGATTGATATTATTAGAAAAAATAAATCTTTCGTAGTATATGTATACATACATACATACGTACATATATACGCATGTATCATTATTAAACGTCCGCGTGTATGTAGTTAATAGTATGTACCTATCATTCTTATTATCATTGATTCGTGTATATATTTAATTTATTGTTATTATTGTTATCGTAACGATATCACACACGGGGGCATACAATAGGTGGATATATATATATTTATATATTTATATATAAATATAAATATATAATGAGATTTTATGCGCGGGTGTAAGAATATTATTATCGATATTATAAATTTATAACAACTGCACCGCACTCCACTGCACTGCACGTGTTTCTATATACATATTCTATATACTAATAACCGATATAGTTTATAAATAGTATAATAATACAAATTATTATTATTATTATTATTATTATTATTATTATTATTATATATTATATATCGCGTGGTTTAACGTTATATATATATAAATATATAGATGTATATCGGACTAGATATGTGATGACTAGATGACGAAGTATAACTTTGCTACTGTGCGTTTGCTGAGTTTTCGGCGCGGCTCCGTTTTAAAAGTGCAGTTAGCGATTTACTTTTCTTAAAATAATTTATATCTTCCCATGTGCAGTAGCAGCACCAGCAGCAGCAGTAAGTTTGTTAAGTATCAATACAGCGCAGCAGGATCAGTAGTGTATATCAGCGATGTACAGTAGGTGGTGGTGTATCGTTATAGTTAGGTACGAAACCGTCTTGCGTATATCCCGTGGTTTTAGAAAATTCAAAATTAGATCGCGAAGTATATTAAAACGGGGTTGCCGCGCGCGTTTTTGACCAGTTCCCTCCGAGCTAGGGTAGCGTAGCTGGCTGGCTGGCTGGCTGGCTTGGCTTGGCTTGCCTCACTCACTCGCGTCAGCAGCTCAGCCCTGAAATAAAGATCTGCGTTCACTGCGCGCCGCCCGCTACCACCGTCCTCGTCGTTATAGTCGTCTCAGTATCCGTCTCCGTCTCTCGCTATGTACGCGGCTCCTCGAGGAACCCGAGGGCCGCTTTGGGTTAACCTCATTGGTCGATAACCCTCGTGACGTCACTGACTGAACCTCCAATCCCCCGTCACAATCATTCTCTCTCGTTCTCATTCTCTCTCTCGCACTCGCGGTAGAAACTTCGCGCAATCGCACTAACAAACCCCACGGTCACACGTACGTAGAGGCAGAGGCCCCCGTCAGCTGCGAACGGCACTCGACCCGACTCGCGTATATACATATACATACCCTCTTATTATTTTTCCTTATTACTCTTCTTATTCGTTATATCTATGCATGATGTATATATATATATATATATATATATATACTATTATAGACAAATATCATTTCTTTCTACAGAATATTTCGTATCAATTTTACTCACGATATCAACGCGTACGGGTATTATGTAGAGGGAAAGCCGAAAGGCGATAAAGGGTAGGAGCGAGGCCAGGGAGGACACAAGGAAGATTTTCCACTTGGCGGATCGCGGCTTATACCAACCGAACGAACGCACGATATTCCTCTTTGCTTTGACAAACCTTTAACTAACTAACATCGGATTATCGTACGGTGTAGCGAGTCCCGTGTCCCTGCTGTTATCTCGCTCCCTCTCTCTCCGTCCCTCGGTATCTTTCTCTTTCTCTACACACGCTAGTCACTCTATCGATTCACTCTACATCTTAAAACCTACTGGCCTAGCAGCTTCGACCCACCGATATACCTCTATAGGTTATACGGGAATGGAAGAGAGTCGTTCTTCATCCCGAAGAACGATATAGCAGCTTTTACATACGTACAGAATTTTCTCTTTCCTTATAAGTGAGAATAAATCGATTTTTAATTTACGAATAGAAGAAAAAAAGCCCGAGAAGACTATATCGATTAGTTTCACGAGTTTCAATTAGTTCTCTTAAATCGGTAAGTCGGCTCGAGTCTGTCTCGCGTTAACAAGGGATGGATATCCGTCCGACTAACGACACGGAGGACGCGTATAAGGGAGCGATATCAACCCCCAGACACCGACTAGAAGATAGAAATGAAGAAAGAGACTAAATACGGTAGGAAAGTACCAGGTGGCTACCAAGCGTTATATATATGCCTAAGCGGACGCACGTATACCACCCTTACGACATATATTTCTCCTCTAAAAATTCTCCTGGGCTAGGCAACACTCGCTGGATTATTTCCTTCTGCAGAGCGCTTCTCAGCCTCCACCCTCCACCCTCCACCTCCACCTCCATCTCCATCTCGACCGGATATCCGCTCGTCGTTTGCCCTCCGCGCTTAAACTTACTTAGTTACTTACTTACGGGTAGAAGACGCGAGACACGACAGAGCTAGTCGACTCCTCTCGCGAGTTATAAGCGCGAAGAAAAAGGAGAAAAAAAAAAGAAGAAGAAAGAGAATAAGAAGAAGAATGTAATACTTGTTCCGACAAAAGCGTATATGTATATATACTATAATATATCGTCGTTTGAAAAGAACGTGGGTAAGATTTTTAGTCGCACAGAGTTAAAGTATAATCGCACCGATCGTCGCACAATTATATGTATATATTTGATTCGTGGAAATATTGACTCTGATTAAATAAATCGCCGATATTTCAATGTGTATATATATATATTACATACCTAAGTATGTAATTCACTTCCTTTGTACATATATCGAATTGTGTGTAAAAATAAATCGCGTTCTACGCACACGGTGTTAATACGTTATATATATATATATATACGTATGTGATACACGTATGCATATGGGTATACGTTAGTAGCTATATAGAAGTAAATAATAATCCGTCGGTGCACATCCGGTTAATATAATTCGTACTGCGGAGAGTTCCGAGGAGTTGGTTGGGTTCGAAAAATCGATTAATTTATATACCAATATATATCTATGTATGTATATGTATAACCTACGTGGGCTCCGCGAGCTTGGTTATATAGTTATATACGATTTTTGTTGAAAACAGAAAAACATTTACAGGGAAACATAATGAATCGACTACGCCCGAAGGTCGGGTTTAAAATCCGCGTTAATTACCTTACACTATACATATAAACATGTATACAATATATGTAAAAATATATATTATATTCACCCGGAGGATACGATCGTCAATATATATATATATATATATATATATTATTTTTTTCCGAAAAACTTGGTACTCTTCGATAGGTATGTATGTATATCCCGTACAATATAATATCGCAATATATAGCGCATCGAAATCTCTACGACAAAGTCGTAAACAGAAGAACACAAGCACAGACACAGAGACACACACCTTGACCCGCGACGTCGACGATCATATAGAACGCGCGCGTTATATATTATACCAACGATGAAAAAGTTTTTCGCGCAGTTGGCCCGCGACCAGGAACCCGAGATGAGTCGAAAAATCAACGGGTAAAAAAGATCCAGGTACGACGAGGCGTTCCGGAGTTCGACGAAACGCAATAAAGAATAAAAGAGGAGAAGAAAAAAAATAAAAAAAAATAAAAAAAATAATTCTCTCAACTTTTACACACAAATTCCAATATCATCTACACAACTTGTCATTCTCACGTACTTTCCGAGTCGTACTAAATTGAGTAACGGAATCTCTCCCTCTAGTCGTATACAAAGGGGCAGTACGTAGAATTTGTAACTGTATATCGGGGGGGGGAGGGGGAGGGGGGGGCTAATGGAAACTCTATTATCGGCGTAATTAGTCTATAAGTTAAGCCGCATGAGAGGTAAATAAATACTGCACAGCGAACACTTACTTTTTCTTAACGAGTATAGGCGAGCGAGGTATTGCAATAAATCATTAGTGTTAAAATCTAGCGCTCTCGATGACGACAATAATTTCGACTTCTCTTCGACGGAGAGCCGGCCGTATTCTCGGTTTTTGTAGGGCGAGACGCACCACCAGCTACACCAACAGCAGGAGTAGGAGTAATAATCCATTTGGTGATAGTGTAATAGTTCGTCACTGAATACCGTCTTACGAATTTTCTTACACATCGCGTTCGAACTTTTTATTACGTATTTATAAAAAAAAAAAAAAAAGGAAAGAAAAAGAAAAAAAATGAAACAGAACTTTGTATCCGTGGTGTTACTTTTAAATCGAAATAAACAACGGACCCCGAATCGATGCCCGAATCGTTGTCGTTGTTGTTATTATTGTTGTTGTTATTATTATTATTGTTATTATTATTATTATTATTATTTAGTGCGTGTGGTCCGAACGGCACGATCAGACTGGTAGTCGGTCAGGTCGCGGTAGAGAAGACGGTAGTTTGATTGTAAAACGTTTTCGGAACCGAAAGATCGCGGCGAGTATATAACCCTGCACGCATAGAGATAGAGATAGAGATGAGATGAGCGTGGCGTAGCCGGTGTATACCTCTCGACCGAACGAACTAACGAACGAATAAGCGGGTTTAAACTCTAACCAGCCTCATGCTGCAGCCGGCTATACAATTTTAGCAGTCGTAAGTATTAACAAACCGAGTAAAAGATACCAAAAATAATCATCGCCGCACCCCTGCAGCATCGCCGGTAGTAGCGGTGTAACAGCGGCGGGGTTTGCAGCGTGTGATACGTGCGATGATCGTGCGCCCCGCGCTACAGCAGCCCGGAACAGGTCAGGAAATGAAATAAATTCGTACCCCTGTTTACAGTATGTACGTACATTCGTATCGCGCGCGTTGAAATGTGTATAAAAATTGATAATGTATAACAAAGTGTATATGTATAGTATATACTATTATAATGCATGTTAAAACGTATTAATAATTATAATCTATCGCGCGTGATATTTGCTATAAATGAAATTTTCTAACTCCGATCGGTGAGAACCGTATAGATGTATATATACACTATAATAAAACGCGAACTGTTATAAATATATAGAAATAGCTAGGGATTAAGAGAGGGGGGTATATCCGAGTTGCATTATAACCGCGAGCGATCCACAACCCCTGCAGATATTTCCTCGACTCTTCTCGCGCGGTTAGTCTTCTATAAAGATATCGTAAGAGCGTAAGAGCGTAAGAAGAAGAAGAAGAAGGAGAAGAAGGAGAAGAAGAAGAAGTAAAGAAGGAAGAAAGAAAGAAAGGAAGGAAGGAAGGAAGGAAGGAAGGAAGGAAGGAAGGTAGGAAGGAAGGTAGGACAGGATAGGGTAGGTAGGTAGGTAGGTAATAGAGTAGAGAAGTAGAATGAAAAGCGTCAGGCAAGTCAGTCAGGCAGGCAGGCAGGCAGGCTGTAGGACTTACCTCTGCTGTTTTTAGACCTCCACTCCCAGAACTGCACGGACGGAGCGCCAAGCCAAAACCAAAATACCACCGATATAGCGCGGGGGCACCGCCGCCGACTAACCTAGCTGACGCGCGCGATGGCGGCGCCCCGACGACGGGCGTCGCGACGCCCCCTTTACCTCTTCCCCCGTGTGTGTGTGTATATATATATATATATATGTATATGTATGTACGTGTCGCCGCTGCGGAACCGTACAGTACGGTACAACGACGTTTTTCTTTTCCTCCCCCCCCCCCCCCCCCCCCCGTCGAAGAAAGAAAAAATGATGATTCTTTTTCGGATCTTACTCTTATCCCGATACTCAATAGTCGGAGTAATTTATTGAGGACTTAGGATTCGTTTCTTCCTTCTTAATTCTTCATTTAATCTTTTACACAGAATTATAATATGGAACGACATCAGTCAAGGATAGATTCAATTTTTAACAGCCGAACTGCATTCGTGCAGTGTGATAGCACATGGATAAGTTGAGATAATGAAGATTGAAATGAATCCGAAATAGGATCAAGAAGATATTGGATTTCCATCAGAAATTAATGCGGAGTAAAGTGGAGACCGAGTTTTGCGATAGAATTTCTGGCTGGAGCCGGTCGGTCTAATAATTGATGGTGCATAATCGAATCTCTGTAGTAGTAACAGTGTCGGTAGCACCGGTTCCATAGGTATAGAGTCAGAAGTTCGATTCTCCGCCGTTATAGGTATATACGAGATATACCATATCAGACACTCCAGGTTATAAGGTAATAAGAGATTTGTGCTAAATGTCGCGCGCGGTTAGACCGCGGAAATCGGTTTGACGTTTGACGTTACACGTTCCTAACGTAAATAGATAATTTCTAATAAATTCATGTATAAAACGGATCGAAAAATTACATCGAATGATTGAAATGATGAAATAATTCTACGAGGTCAACCTGTATGTAACGGATCGATGAATTATTCTTCAAGCCGTGAATAGATAAATATCGGGTTTACGATTAGCCCATTTAACTTCGTTAATTAAGAACGTTTCGGTCACTGCAGGAGTATATCCATCCGACGAGACCATGGATACACGAATATCCCAGATCCAGGGTACGTTAGTTGAAATTATAAATATTCATCCATATATGTATAAAATATTACATCGATTGATTCTCTTTTTTTTCTATGGAATCTATATATACAAGCGGAAAAGAGCCCAGTGTTTCTTTCCGATCGAATATTATCCGGCTAATTTATGATCGATATAGAAACAATTGGGAATTAGATTTCTAGCGTATTTGGAGCCGCGGTTTTGAATAACATTGCTTTTCGATTCGGCACGCGCCACTCAATAAATCTGTCCGCAGCTGAGCGCGTGCTGCAGCCGGTCCAGGAGGCCCTCTAGCCTACCTCGACGACCCCAGCCGCGTGTACGTCGCGTGTATTCCCTCCTCCGCCTTCTTCTCGTTCTCCTTCTCCTCCTCCTCGTCCTCGTCGTACCGCTTCTCTCTTTCTCTTTCTCCTATTTCTTAAAACTCCCGTATTAAGACCCCCGGGATAAGAGCTATTTCGTTCGCTATACGTATTCTTTCTTCTATATACTTCAATTAATATACCTACATATACATGATTTTTGATCGACGATATATACATCGCCGATGTCATTTTATTGCCAAAACTCTGTTTCCCAATCCTTTTATATATATAATACGACACACGGTGCGAGGTACTAGATTCTTTATCAACGCTGCGTAGAACATAATCGTTTCATCTTTCTACTTCTATGTAGTCTGTTTTTTTTCAATTTCTGTTCATTTTCATTGTATTTATTTTTATTTTTTTTGTATCTTTGGACACGATACATTATACGTATACCTATATGTATATGTGCCTACGCCAAGAATCACGTCGAGGTTTGACGCACCGCGGAGTCTAAGTCTTTGTCCGCCAGCCAGCCAGCAAGCCAGCCAGCCACCCATCCGAAGAACGAACGCGGAGGCAAAGCTTGGATGCTAAATTTAACCGGTATAGTAGCAGCGAAAGCCAGTAGCTACTAGAGGCCAGGATCGACATATCAGCATCTTAGCATCGTGACGATGAGAAGAGGTACCGGGTGGATGGCTGGCTGGTAAGGTGAGGTTGAGCAGTCGCCAGAAACCGGAGCACGTGCTCCGACCAAATGATGCGGACCTCGGCCTCCCCCCCCCCCCCCCCCCCCCCCTCCTGCCCCCCTTTATTCCTGACTATGATCAATTATGAACCTCAACCCATACCCCATAGTGCGCGCGTGCCGCGATGATCAGGCTTCGAATAAAGGAAGGAGTAAAAAGAAAGAACGAAAGAAAGAAAAAAAGAAAGAAAGAGAAGGGAAAAAGTTGAAAAATCTTATTACCGGGATAGAGGAGAGTCTGCCACCCCCCTCGGTTATCCCTTGTGAAGTATGTAAGTAAGTATAAGACAGAGAGAGAGAGAGAGGAAGATATAGAGAAAGAGAGAGAGAGAGAAAGAGTGTAATCTCAGTAGGAGGTTCGAAAACACATGTTGGGGCCACGTGTGGGGTGGCGAAGAGAGACCGATGCCTTTTACCGCCTCCGCGCACCGCGCAGAGAGTTTCTTTACGCGTTAGCTGCAGCAGCAGCAGTAAGAGAGCAGCCGGTACCCAGTAGCGCGTTGATGGTGTAGTGATGGTAGTATAAGGGAACCAACCCCACTTTCAATATCCCATCTGCGTCGTCCGAGACGACGCACAGCACAGCCTCGTATCTCTCAACTTCCATGTCTCTTGCCAAGAGACTCCGAAAGTCTAAACTATATATCTATGTACGCTATATATCCATATGTACGTGTCCCGCAGCGTATCTAGTATTCTCTCTATAGATCGATGATCTACAACGCTTACATTATCATTATTGTTATATAAATCTAGTTAGATGTTGATTAGCTAACACATAACGACGCGAGAGATTACAACTTCAACTTTGTTAAGGGATATGCGATATGCGCGCGCGGATATGATAGAAGGTAGAATTTACCCTATATAGTATCTAAAAATTTGTCTCTTTATTCGCGTTTTTTTTTTGTTTATTTCCTTATTTTTTTTTTTTTGTTTTTCAAGGACGATGATGAATCACACGCTCTTTTCGGTTAGCTTCTAAATTCGCCATTCGCGATACGAGGACTAACTGTGTATATATATAATATATGCCTATATGGGTATGTGTATGTGTTTGTATCCGGCATTCCGGAGCAATTAGACCATACCACGTAATCTCACTTCGGTAGAGTATATTTGAGAGGGTAAAAATTTTTGGGTAAGATATTACATGTTGAACGTCGATTCGGAAAACTTGCAAAAATTTAAGGTATTATATCCCAAATTTCGTAGTAATATACGGCAACGCTTAAACTACTTATACATATAGGTACGTTATATACGTATACATATATAAAACACGCGTTAAGTTTGATTATTTGTTTACTGAAATATATACAGTGCATATATACCGCGTCCGATAAAACATTAGCGAGACGCTGCAGAAGCTAGATTCAAGAATCATAAAGTTCGCATATCGTATCCTGCCCTATCCTCGCCATATATCAATACATAGGATTATTCTGAAAACCAAGCAGCTAAGAAACAGAACAAGATAAAGATAAATAAAAGACGAGGGATACAGATACGAGAGGCTAGGAAAGTAGTCGACCAGCGCGGGCGCGCGCACCGTCGACTCTAACTACTGAAGGAACGATATACGCGTTGTAATTCGAGACCTCCGCTTTGCAAGGTACTCGCATATACGCGCGATACTAGGAGGTATACCTATGTACGCATGTTAGTATCCGTTGAAAAGAAGATCTAAGATACTTTTAATTACAACCGAAGAAAAAAAAAAAGAAAAAAAAATTAATCGACGATTTTCATTCAATTTTTTTTTTTAATCTTTTTCTCTCACTCTCTGTACTTTTTCGATCGGTACGAAAAATCTCTGCCCCCTGGTCAATCGGAGATATATATATATATATATATTGTATATATAAGATAACGCAGACGTAATAACCCCATGGCGAAGGGGCTGCATGGCGCGAGACACATATGACATCCTTCTTATTCCTTTTTTATCTTTCTTTCCTTCTTTCTCTCTCTCTTTCTCTCTCTTTCGCCGAGATCTCTTCGTCTGAAACGCGACACCCCGATCCGTGTGCAGGACTGTGCCAGCGAAGAAGAGGAAAAGGAGGAGGGGGGAGGGGGGTCGGTGCGGCGCGCGGGTAGACAGCTGTTGGGCGCGTGCGGCGTCGAACCTTTTAAGGCGCGATCACCGGACGCCGGGCGTCGCGGCGTCCTCCCTACTCTCCCAACCCCCCGTTATGCCCCGCACCGACCAAACCAACTACTAGCGTACCGCTCTCCCTTCTCAAACTCGCAACGTCTCAAACCTAAAGCCACGCGCATGATACACCCCCGACCCGTCCCTCGTCCGATACGACAACCTCTCTTAAGGCTGCCCTCGACAACGTTCGCCCGGGTTCAACCGCGACTTTACCAACGCCGATGAGGTGGCAGCACGTATCTGACGCACTAGAGAGAGAGAGAGAGAGAGAGAGGGAGAGAGAGAGAGAGAAAAAGAAATAGAGACTAACGAACTAAAAGTTTTTCATTTTTTTTAAATTTTTTTATTTTTTCAAGTCAGTCAAATCCCAGATTCTTGACGAATATAATAATAATAACGATAATGATATTGAATAGAGAAAAGAAGGTTATATAGTATGTGATATCGTGTTTATATTTTCTCTTTTTTCTTATCCCAAGCGCGGTGGTACTGTTCGAGACATTGTTTTCCGCCTTGCCATGGCAACGATCATGGCCACCCATAATCGATATGTTTTATACCGTAGGGAAGGAAAGCGTAAAGCAAAGTGAAGGAAAGCGAAAGAAAGTAGTAAAGGAAAGGAAATAAACGCATGGGATGGGATAGGATAGGATAGGATAGGATAGATAGGTAGGGTAGGGTAGGGTAGGGTAGAGTAGGGTGGGCGAGAGCGTGACGCACGAAGCGCAAAAGGCACGTGGTCCTGTCGCCACGTGCCACGCGCGCGGTTGCGGTTAAAGCGCTCAACCTACCGATCTACTCGACTCAACCCAACCCAACTGAACCCGCAAACCGTAGACAAAGCCTCGCGCGGGGTTAGGAGGTGGGGATCCGTATTATAGCGACGTTTTGTATTAGCCTTTTCGCTTCAATGCTACCGCAGAGGTTTGTTAGAGAATACTGACTCTGGCTATGACTCTGCGACTGACTGTGTTGTGTTACTCTTTATCTTTTGCTTAATAAATATTATATATACACACACACACACACACATATATATATATATATATATATGTATATATGTATATATAATATAAGTTATGGAAAGATCCTTCGACGTTATGCAACAGAGGTTCGAAAGAGTAAAGTAAAGAAACTCGATTTTCCCTTTCCCTTTCCAACTTTTTTTTTTTTTCTTCTTTCCTTCCTCTCCCCTCTCGCAGAACCATTTAACTCTCTCGCAGAGTTTTCTCGATTGCGTGCCAAATTATCACCGCTCTTGGCAACAGCGTTACACATATATATATATATATACACACATTATATATATACGTACGCTACATGTATACTATACATGTTGTATCTACGCGTGACTCCTTCGAATAACCTAAGCCTCGACGATGATGAAGAACTTGTATCATGCCTACACACGAAAAGTAAATATGTTAAATAAAAAAAAAAATAAAAAAAAAAAAGAAACTAAACTATATACATATACTGAACTAAACTGAACTAAAAACCCGAAACTGAAACATAGACTAGACTAAAAATCTATGGCAGTCGTATATAATACAAACGGAGTTTAAGCCGATGTCAGTTGTTGTTGGGAGCGTAATAAAAATCAATTTTAGGTCACACGGGGCCGGGGTTAGAATGTATAATTTTTACTCTTTTTTTTTTCCTCTCTTTTCCTTCTTCTTCCTCCTCTTCTTCTTATTATTCATCTTTTTTTTTTCACCCTATTGTCGCGGGATAAACGCGAGCGCATTGTTATGGAAGAGGTATTATATTCCGCGGTCGGTTATCGGTACCAAGTAATCGTCAAGGTCTAGGTTCTCGTTTATATTATTTAGTTTTACCTTCTTTTATTCTATTTACCTCCCCCTCCGCCTTCTTTTCTTTCTTTTTTTTTTTTTTTTTTTCTTCTGCGCCATAGCCACGTAGAGAAGATATGAAAGAATTGCCGATTGTGTGTCGCGTCTCCCGAGAAGCGATTAGCAGTTTTCGATAACATCGTTACAATTGTTGCTTTATCGCGCATCAATATGTATATTACATACACGCATCGTACGCACGCACGCACGCACACAGACGCATTATTCCACAAGATATTTTCTGCTCTCTTAATGATGATGATGATGATGATGATGATGATGATGATGATGATAATAATAATAATAATAACGATAAAAAATAACGAAGGAATTAATGAGATAAAATAAAGTAACTTTTTTCTCTCTTACTCTCTTTTTCTTTCTTTCTTCCTTTCATTCTCTGTCTTTTTTACCGACCGACGGTCAACACGGTTTCGAAGACTCGCTCTAGGTGGCGGCATTCGCCGCGCGTTTAGATATACGATTCGAAAAAAATAAAAATAAAACTACTTCGGAAATAAAAAGCTTCTAATTAAAAAATCAAACTTACACAGTTTGCGAATAGTAAACTGTCCGACAAACAATCTTTCGATACGGGATATATCCTTGTTACTTTCAAACAAGCTTTCAACTACCGTCGATAATAAAACAGCGTTAGTTATTTAATCTTCTTTTTTTTCGTTCCGTCGTAAGTATTGGGAAAAAAATAAAATTAAAAAAAATATATATTTTTCTTCCATTACCTTTCGTAGGTAGGCCGCGGATCGATAAACAGACGAAACTATGCTCATAACAAACTGCGATAGAAATAATAATGAATAAAAAAAAACAGAATCCGTTCTGAATGAAATTCCTATTTAATCGACGATGTTGTTATTTCCGAATATGCATGGAAAATTAGCAGGTTACGATTGTTCGACAAAAATTGTTTTGCTATTTCTATATTTTATGTATTACTCGTATTATAATATATTGCCAAAAATCTTGTTTCAAAACTTTTATAAACTTGTTTATTTATTCATTTACTCATGTTGTTTGTTTGTATTTCTGTTGTTTCTTCATTATTATTATTATTGTTGTTGTTATTATTATTATTATTTTTTGGTTCCGAAAAGGAAACTCAATGTCATCCACATGCATGTGTGAAGGCCACGTCTCGATCGCTAGCTAAGAGACGCAGAGCACCAACCAACAGCAGAGACTACTGCTGCTGCTGTTGCGGTAGTAGTCTTAGCGGTGTGTAAAGGTAGGTTGTTACTACTTGCGAATATACGTATAGGTATGTTATGGCTAATACAGTTTGGCGGATGAAATGAAACGGAATGAAATAAAATAAAATAAAACAAAATGAAATGAAATGTAAGAACAAGTATTATGATAATAATAATAATGATAATAATAATAATAATAATGTTGTAGGTGTGAATATATACTCACGATATTGTAGTCCTCCAGTTGATATATCCTTTAGCGTTTAACCTCTTGTAAAAATATGTGTATATAATATTTATTTCACTCTGTACGGCGGTAGCAACATGATGACGACTCTGACAACGACAACGAGGATGATGATGATGATGATGATGATTATTGTATATTATAATATGTGCAGTGTGTATAGGTTGAAAGAAAAAAAAAGAGAAGCAACGAGTTTGATCAAAACCACAATTTTCATGACGTCATCGGGCGCGGGGCATGCGCAATTAGTTTTCGGTGATTTTCCACGTACCGCGCTATGCACCACGTGTAACAAACACCGATTATCATTGTCTACATCGCTAGTACATCAAACACCTCGTACATTATACGTTTAACACTTTTATTACAGCGACACTATCGACAAGCGAAATATATCTTTCGCCAAAAACCTCCGATACCCAGGCCTACGACCATACACTCCCACTTGCCAAGTGACGTCCACTGACGTCACCGATAGTTTACCTTGAACGCATGACATTGAGCCACACGCCCGCCAACGTATGGAAAATAAATTCGTATCACGTTTTCGCCTATTCAATTAAATCTTTACCCAATATACTCGGATGGTTTATGTCGACATTTTCTCACCTCTCACGATCAACGAATTGCTTTTATACCTAACAAAACTACTGATTAGATTCTCGCGACAGAAATAGAGAAATTAACAACGCGCGAGAAAACGGTCGATAGATTTTGTTTATCTACGGCGCATGACCGACGCACGTGCGGGTGTACCAACCTGCTAAAAGAACAATTCGATTATTCGAACGATAGAATTGAAAGGAAAAGGGTTTTTAGTAACAAACTTCACATGTATCGTTATTATTAATTACGAAATAAAGAAAACAAAGGAAAGTTTCCACCGTTTTTGCGTTTCTTTTTATAATAAAGACAAGAGAATTATCATCGCTTGATATTTTTGATCGATTAATCAATCATCGTAAAATATTGTCAAACATATTATTATCGAATAAATTTCCGTGGTAACCCGCGCTTCCTTTTCAACGTCGTATTAAAACGATTCGATACTAACTTACTCCCTCCACGATCCGAAACCCGGGCTATATATCAGACTGATTTAATCACGCTATAAATTAACATTCAAGATTTGAACCACGGACAAACACCCGAAGCGAAAGTAAACCGAAACCCGATTACAAATTCGTCCGCCATGTTTCGCGCGCGGTTATAAAAAAGAACGATCTGTCAGTTTGAGGTTAGATTACCGAAAATTGAACGCGATTCGAAACCTCTTTCCTTATTTATCCTTCCATTCAATGCCGAATTTCGAGCACGAAGAACCGCCGTCAACAATGCGGAAAAAAATAGACCTAGAAGAAGACGCGAGTTCTACCAGTCGGCTGGGATTCGACACCGGCGCTCCGACAAACCTCGAAGAAACCCCAGAACGGAAGATATTCACGCTTAAAAATATATTAGAAAAAGACCCGGTCGCCGCCGACGTTAAATGGTCGCTTTTCGTCGCTGCATCTCACAGCTACAGATACGATTCTTGCCTCAAACCATTCCCACCTATGTACATCAAAAACGAATGCAAAGATATCGACGCTTTGGTATAACGTGCTCAGAATATTAGATCAAATTCATATCGCATGGTCGAACAATCATCTCATTCATATTTTCAGAGAGCAGCAATCGAGGCTGTGCCTCCGTTTACTATCGTTTCTAGACAACTGCAAGAACCAGACGTTTATCAAAACTGCGCAAATACCGTCGATCTTTTATACTGGGTTCTGGCAAGGCTGAGAGATCCGCACATCAAGAGTGTCAACAAAGAATGTGTAAAGTCTCCTTCTGTTTTATACTCAATTTTATAGCACCTGTTTGTTAGTCTTTTAGATCGATTTGGTCTCTCAGAAAAGGTCGGAGTCTTGTCTAAAGTCTGAAAAAAGCAAAGAACTTAGAAATTTTCGTGCTAGAAGTTATAAAATGCAAATTAGTTGTTAAAAAAACAGTACGAATCAGTCCTGAGGCGAGTTCCATCGGAGCAGTCTGTGGCAACGCCGAACCTCATATTCCAAGTGGCGAGTACGAAGCAGTCTCCTTCCGAAGAGAGATGGAGAACCGGTTCTCAGGGGCATTCCACTATTTACGCTTACCACGGTAGTCGTTTGGAGAATTTTCATTCCATAATTCACTACGGCTTGCAGCAGAACATGTGCAAGGTGAGCTAGGACGGGAAATTTCTATCAGGGAAAAAAGAATCTGAGTTTTTAATAACGAAGTTTATTTTCTATGAACAGAAATCTCTCTATGGAAAAGGAATCTACTTGTCCAGCGAGCTCGGAGTCAGTCTGACTTATAGTCCTGTTGGATACGGGTGGGGAGCTAGCGTTTTGGGCAGCGAATTGAGCTGCATTGCTCTTTGCGAGCTCATTAATCATCCGGATGTGAAGAGGGGAGATTCTGGTAGAGATCGATAGTTTATCTTCTTTGAAGTTTGCTTTCTAATAGAATAGCAAGTAATTTGGAGAACTTTGGCTGGTTTAGGAATCCAGATACCATAAAGACTATTAAAACTAACAGAGCAAGGAAAATAAAAGATTTCTATCTTGAATATATTAAAGAAAATGAATTTCCGTTTCAGGGGACGACGACAGGAACACCATGACCGATACGATAGGTGGTAAAGTGCCTGACAAGTACTATTTGGTGATAAACAGCGATCTGGTTCGTATCAGATACCTGCTTGTGTATAGCCAGGAGTTTTCTTCATCTAGGTAAAGTTAACTAGTTGAGAAATCACAATATTCATGCTTTCTGTTTCACTGATTGTCAGACTAACGTATGCGGATAGTTTGAAATTCATTTTTCAGGTTTTAAAAGATTACTTATAACATATTCTGGATCTTTTTTCTCGAAATTTGAGCAAAAGTTGATCAAAAAGTTCTTGATCCTCCCAATTCCTTTTTTCAGGGACAAAGGGGGTCGAGGATTGATAGCCTGGTTCAAAAGGCACAAGCTGCTGACCTTCGTATTGGGATACGTGGTGCTTCTTGCCTCTGTCGGACTAACCAACAACAAGTATTTTGAAAAATACTGCAGATTGTTTATCCAAAAAGTTGGATTCAAGTAGCGCAATTATAAACGGTCAGAGTTCATAGTAAATATTTTTTTTTTCGACTCTATATTGTATACGGAAAGTATAGTTTGAGACTTATTGGGTAAATTTTTATTAGAATAATATTTTTTCGCCTTTTTTACTTAATTTCTCTCTTTTTTTTCCTATTCTTTTCGAACAGAGGGATTTATTCGACAAATTTTATCGATGAATTATTTTTATTCAACTATATATGTACAATAATAGCTAATAATTACAAAAGATAAGTCGTTATGGATATTTATACTGTGATAAATTGAGTAAAAATACTATTTAGTGTCTGGTTAGAGTGATGGGAAAGTTTTCAGTCACCAGATAATCATCCTCGAATACGACGATCAGGTTTACTTCAAATTCTGCATATAAATAGAGAAATAAATAAATTAAAGATTAACTGTGATTTAGATCTAGCGACGCTTTTGAATATATTTCTATAAGTAGTGAGAATCGCTCTATGAAACTTACCGACTTTGAAATTGCTGGTGTTCAAAGTCGGGCATGTGAAGAGGCGTGGAAATATCATGTAAATCGGTATAGCTAGCCCAGTGCAAACGTTTCCTTCGCCAATTTGTATATTTTGTATTTCGGTAGCTGTAAAGAAAAGAACAATTACCAACAACGACATTAAACAAATCTGTAAATTAATTCTCTTCATCTTTTCTTTTTTTACCGTCTCTGGAGTAGCCTTCTGCACAACCACACGTTTCTACTCTCACCAACTGCAGCTCAATCGACTTTATTGCTACTTCGCAATGCTCGATTATCACCTGAATAAATTCAAAATCCAATTATAAACGATTTTAGCTCCGTTTTCAGGTAAAAGCAAATGATTCGAAGCAATCTGAGCTGATTATGTGTAATAATATGGATTTATAATTGGAAGAAACTAATTTTGGAGACCTCAAATATGAAATTATAGATGTTGAATCATTTTTTTAATAACTAGAACTAGAGATCATCAATTTCTGAAAATCGTGGCTAACTAATTCTGATCGAATTCAATGGAAAATAGGTATTTCTGTCTACCTCTCCAGTCAAAGGTTGAGACAATTTACAAAAAACAGAGTCAAGTCTCCCAGAGATCAAGAATTTAGGAATCCCATTCCTTTCTCTAATATTTTGAAGCGACTCTGGTGTAATTTTATAGAAAACGATTTTGGAATGGGATTTAAGCTGCTGAGAATTTGATGCAATGGTTCGTTTATCCTCCAGTATGAATTCCAAAGACTTGTTGACATCCTTGGCCAAGAAACTCCGCTTTATATCACATCTGACAAGATACTGTATGCTGACAAATACCCCGTGGTATGTTTCGTATAGCGGCTTGTTACCCCGAGGCTTTAAAGGCAGTTCAAATGGTATCTCGGTTTTTCCTCCGGGTATTTTACCCGAAGGTGCGACGTCCAGGGTATATTGAACCAACTGAATAGGCTGGAAAATCGAAGGAAACATTGTTAAAATTGTTAAAATCTTCCGAAAATTTCGCTGGATTTTTTTTCGCGCACCTTCACTGAGTTGTAAAAGGCCTCGAAAATTCCTACGTTCTTAGAGCTAAGTTGGAGATTGACAGATCCTTCCATCGTGAGGAATATTCCATCGTGTTTAACGTCCGAGTTACATTTAAGGAGAATTATTCCCGATACGATTTCCTGTGAACAATTAACCTCAAAATTCGTAATACGAAAGATACTTGATCGATGATTCTTGACGCTTTAGACTAACCCCTTCGTGGTATATCTTGTTCGCTCTCTTCAACTTAATGTCTAGATTTATCGCCATCGTTTAAGAATATTTATTTATCTGATAGCTGTGTATTTTGACAGCTCTCTGACAGCTGTCTCTCTAAATTTTTAGGTTAAAGATACTTCGTCGAACTCCAAGGCTGCACCTTATCTACATATTAGAGCAATAAATATTTCTTAACAGAAAGAAGAATGTGGGATCTTACGGATTTTTATTTAATATAAACAGAACAGGATTTATTAGACTGCAATATAGTATAGGGTTGTAAAAAGCGTATGTATATATGAAAAAGTAGACGTCTCAAAAAAGCGGTTCGGCTCTCATTGAAGAAAATAAAATCATTTTATTATTCTGAGAATAAAAAATCGATACATAATTCATTGCCTGGAATGAAAAACAAATTGAAAAATAATAAACAATAATGATTGATATTCAAGCGCCAGATTGACTCGGTGGTTGTTTCATTGTTTCGCGTTCCTTCACCCCCGTTCCGTATTTCGGCCAATCGGATAATTCTTTCTCGGGGTTGACGGGGTTGAGAGAGGGAACGAGAGAGATCGAGGTATGGAAGGTGTCTCTATCGTGAGCGAGACGTGTATACAATCTCCGGCGTAATATCCGTTGCAGTCGAGCCATCTGTACATCGGAACGGAACGGAACGGAACGATATTCAAACGTAGAAGTCGTTGAATCCTCGACCCTAGAGCTGTGCGTTAAATCGTGGTCTGTTAAGCGTGTGGTTTATGTATCCGACAAGACGAGATCTCGAGATAAGAGTTATTTCAAATACTTCAAACTGTTCCTGATTGAATCAACAAGAAAATAGACGAATAAATCTACCATCATGCCGTTGAGAAGTCGGCCCGCTTTCACGGTAAATAAAAACCATGTTCAATTTTCACCATTTTATTTTCTTCCTCTTTTTTTCGTCACCTGCACAGAATGTTATTTTCCCATCACGCCGCGCTCTGCCCCCTCGATAACCGACGATATCGTAACGGTCGTTTCTCACGGGGAAATTCCAGCCACATGAACATGGAATCTTATTCACTGAAAGATCTTACAATATCAATGCATCAAAGCGTTCCTCCGACGATCCACACAATTATTTCATCCGCGTGTTATCGTTTTCGTATTCGGTATTCGGTAAAATCAAAACAATTTTGACCTCCGATTTCTCGTTAGACTTGTTAGGCGAAACATTACGCATATAAAAGCCGTTGTGTAAAAAAAAAAAAGAGTCCACCTTTTCTTCGGCCCCGAATATTGTCGGCAGAAAAAAAAAAACGAGCCAATTTTTATTTTCAGAATTTTTCCGTCCGGGAAAACAATACAGCTAACATGAAAACCAAAGCTACAACCTTAGCTGCTCCAAGATCAGCTTTGGGCGAGATAGGAAACAATGTAAATCCTTTGCGGGGCACAGTCGTACCGGCCGGAAAACCGTCTTTGCAAGATGCCAGACTAAACTTGGCAAATATCACAAAACCTTCGCTAGTCAATAGCAAGCAAGCAGCAGCAGTAATTAAAACCACAGAGCTGGCAGCTACTATGCAAATTCAACCCCCCGTTGTTGAACATCAGACTGAAAAACCAGAGAGCGTTTCATTCTCCTCAGATTTATTAGTCGAAGACATAGACAGCGACGATGCCGGAAATCCCATCCTAGTTTCAATTTATAGCAACGATATTTACGCCCATCTTCGCTCGCTGGAAAAGGAGACACCGATTGAACCGGCTTTCTTGACTGGACAGCTAGTCACACCCAAAATGAGGAGCGTTCTTGTCGATTGGCTGGTGGAAGTCCATCAACAGTTTCATCTGACCCAAGAAACTCTTTATCTCACAGTAGCCATCGCCGATAGATTTCTTCAGGTATAATTTTCCCGGTTTTTTCACTTGTTTAGGCCTTTTCTGTTCCTGATATCGTTTTTTGGTTTGTACCTTTTTGCGTTTTCGTTTTTCAGGCATACAGAAACATAGACAGAAAGAGACTCCAGCTTGTTGGTATCACTGCGATGTTTCTTGCTAGCAAATATGAGGAAATGTACTCCCCGGACCTTAACGACTTCGTTTATATTACCGATAACACTTACACTAGAAGTGAGGTACTGCAAATGGAAATGCTGATGCTTAACACGCTAGATTTCGCCATGGGAAGGCCTCTGCCTTTACAATTCTTGAGGAGATACAGCAAGGCCGGAAAGGTAGTGAATTTTCCCGCCAGAATAATGCGAGAAGCTTATTTTACCTCATTTTTGTTGATTTCTTTTTATTTATCCCTATTTTTGTTCTTCATTCATCAACCAGGCCTTGGCCATTCATCACACAATGGCCAAATACTTTCTCGAGCAGAGTTTAGTACAATACGAGATGTGTCACTACCCGCCCAGCCTCGTCGCAGCTGCCGCTTTGTACTTATCACTTTTGTAAGTTTCATTCAACTTGGGAAAGGTCTCTTTTCAGACGGATTTGTGCTTCAGAATAAATTTCGCTCCGTAATTGTAGCCGAAATTGTTTCGTTCGAAGAAAAAACATGGCAAATACTGTCCGAATTAGAAGGAGACTATAAAATTTCGGAGGTTTTGCATCCGAGACACTAATTTTTTCACCTCAAACCACTTTATCTTTAATTCTGTTCCCTCAAATCGATTTCCGAGTCGGAATTATAATATTCATGTAATTTGCAGCGTAATCGGCACAGAGGAAGGTGAGGAGGATGAGAAGAAGTCTGTTTGGACGCCGACATTGGCGCATTACAGTACCTACAAAGAGGAAGAGTTGCTGCCAGCTGTTCAAAAAATAGCATCGTTCATAATAACGTCTGACCAAAGCAAGCATCAAGCAGTGAGAAAGAAGTACACCCAGACAAAACACATGAAAGTTAGTCTAAGATCGGAGCTCAAATCACCGACGATGATAAATCTCGCTAAAACGGAAACAAAAGCCTAGACTAAAGTGTAGATGTTATTAACGATCGATATTGAATCAGTACTGAGACGATATCTAGTTTTTTCTAATAACGTTTTGAGCTGATTTTTGGATCTGCTGTAATTGTCGAGTCATGTTTGTGTGTGTATGTATGTAAGAGAGAGAGACAGACAGAGAGAGAGAGAGTAGTAGTAGATAGATAAAGAGGAGTAAGTATAATTAAAAGTCGTTAAAAGATTTGATATTTTTTCTTTTTCTCATTTTCTTCTCCCTCTCTCTCCTTCCCTTCTCGCGACTTTTAATTACACTTGCTTTTCTATAGATATGAGACAAATGAATTGGTAAATTTGTAGTTTTGATAACAACTAAATCGAGCAGACCGAACCTTGCTTGATCTTTAACATTTCTTTTTTTTTATATGTCTGGTATTATATTATAGTAATGACATTTTAGGTTTTATTAGTCGGATATTGTAACGTTGTTTATTATTTTCTCTTTTTATACGCGTACTTGAATGATATTTTTTTAATTCTATCAAATATTACGAAATATGATACCGATGATGGTGGTTCCATAGCGAACTTGTGTATATGTGTACTACAGAATTTGTGATTACAATATGAACTAAACGAAGCGAACGGAGAATGAGTCTGTGAAAGATAGTTTTTGAAACTAAAAACTTGATTCCAGACAACCAACTTTGATATCAACGCATTTATATCTCGCGGTACACCACCGGATATAGTTTACTCAATTTTATCAATTATTAGTTACTCGGACAAGGAATTAAATTGCACGCATATTTTGACAACGAATTGTATCTGGAATCAAGTCAACTAATTAGTATAATAACTATATTATTATCTAAGTATATAGAATACGCAATGAGGCTTCTATGTCGATAATCTAGTTCTCTTGTGTCGAAATTTTTTATCTTCAAATTAATAAATTTAATATAATAATAATAATAATAACAATAATATAGTAATAGTTTTTCTTTCAATTGTACATCCTAATGTATCAATAAACGGTTCGAATTTCATTAAATCATTCGAAAACTTGGAAAAACCCGAGAAAACAAGAACAAAAAAGACATACCTACATACTACATATTTATATTATATTCGTATACATATATGTATAATATCAATTGTGTGTCTTTCTTAATTTAGACTCTCCTAATGAATAGATACTAAATAAATAATAATATGATAATTGGATCGAATCGAACCGCACTACATAAAATATATCGATTTATGAATAAAAATAGTTTCCAAATAATTCTATGCAATTTTAATTTCAGCGTTTAATTATTTATTCAAAAATTCAAAAATTCAAAAACATTCGGAACCATGGATAACGGAATCTATCGAAACTCCGATACGCATGGGGTCTGAAGACCCGGCGCATACGCCTTCTACAATCCTGTCCTACGTCTGTGGCGAATCAAGCTGTCAAATTTGTTTATTATCAATCAGCCATTCAATAAAAACCCGAAACAACAAGAAAAGCTTTCGCCTCGACGATGGATCTCAAAGCCGTCGTAATCCCCGGCGAGGCTCCAGAGTCGGACGACGATTCCGTCAACGTGACAACGGTGCTTAATCCCTAAACCCTAAGACTAACCTGAAAATTTATTCAAACTCGGTATTTAACAACGTGAATAATTTCCAGGGGCTCGGATTCCCTACTAAAAGAGCCAGGAATCCATGCGGTACTATTATTCCAGGCGAGGCGCCCGAGTCAGACGATGGTGAGTTTCGAACTCTCAAAAAATCTTAACCTAACCTAAGAACCTAAAAACTCCGTCAGCGATTCGAATTAGTGATTTAAATAACCGAATCTGTCATTATTCCACCCTCTATCTACCCTCATATGAGAAAACATTGTTTACAGACGGAACAACGAGTTTAAGTAGCATAAGCGGCGCGGTAGAGGCGACCGTGTGTCCGCCTTACGCGGAAGCTAAAGTGAAGAATAAGACCAGCAGACATAGTTACAAGTACAACAGTCTGCTTCATAGGAAATTGAGTAAGTCTTTTTGATATTTTAGTTATGATGATTATTAATAATCACCTCTATTTTCGTTTATAGGAGAGTGTCATCAGGCTTTGGACAGGGATCTAACGGACCTGTGCGAGTCTGTAGTCGCAAAAGATGTGCAGGAGTTAACGGCTTCTAATCGTAGTTTATTGAGGAGCGAGATGACTCTTCAAGAAGCTGCCAGCCAACTGAGAGAGGCTTCTAATCGGTCGAGGGACGTTGTCAACGCTTTGATTCATATCACAGATGCTAATTTTTTGCACGGTATTAAGATTTGATTGTTTTAAGGGATTTGGGATAACGATACTTAAGATACTGTTGTTGTTTGTTGGACAGTAAATAAATTTTTGTTTTATTAATTTATACATCGCGTTATTACATAATATTGTTATTATTAACGTTTTAATAGATATATATAGTATTTATATATATATATATATATATATACATAGATTTTCATTATTCAATTATCTATGTATTACATAATTATATTATATTATATTCAATATCCGGGTAACTAAGGATGTCTGAGAAACCATCGGAGGCTTTATAATTGAGCATTTAAGTTTTATTATTGGCAGTACTCTATTTATATATATATATTACATATATATTCTAATAATATTATCAGCTAAGAGCAATTTGTATTTTTTTATTTGATTTTTGTTTCTTTAAACTCCTTTTCTCTCTTTTTTTTTCTTCGTTTTCTTTACCTAGAAATATTATATCTTTAATAATAAACTGGTGACTTTAGGCTAATATACACATCTTGTCTTATATTGATTGATGTATTGTACGTAATTTATGTGTATATGTATAATACGGCGACACGTACTTGCGGAATTTAATTTATTGATACATAATATTATTTAATTAATTCATTTATCTTTTCGTAATAATTTGCTATCAAATATCACATACACCTAGAGTATGACTCGTGTTATTTTTTATTCATTTTTATAATATTAAGTATAATGTGGTATTAAAGATTCCTAGAAATATTATTATTATATATATTAATTAATATTAATATTAAAAAGAATGACAATTTTTAATTGTTACAAGTAGATACGTGTTCACGTGTAATCCATAAAGGACGATATTACGTTTATAGGAAAAAAAAGGAAAAAAAAAAACATCTACTCGTAGCAACCCATAGGAATGTTGGAAAAATTCTACGATATAGGTATACAATTCATAACGAACTAAACTAAACGGATTTATGAAAATTTCTATCTACAAAATTAACATGACCTACCCAGGCTGCAACTTTCGATTTTTCAAACGTAATAACTCCCTTTTTGGCTCACAATCAGATCAATAATTTTTTTCTTTTTTTCTTTCACTCACTTTTCTATCAAATTTGTCTTTTTGGTATCAAAGGGTTTCTCAGATTTTTTTCTTTTTCATTCATTGTGGATCGTAGGGCTAATTTTCATGCATGCGAAATAGTGATCTAAATGGGGGATGAATTTTTTTTTTTTACCTCAATGAACTTCAGTCTCAAACATTTCTTAAAACTTCATTTCGTGAAATAAAAAAAATCCTAACTTACTCATTTTAAAATACAATAAACATCTATAAAAATCATCTCACATCTTTCTCTCTCTTTCTATCTTTCTACTCATTCCGCTCTCTATCTAATATCGATGCAGAGGCAGCAGTGCGCATTACCGCAAGGGAATTACCTACCTAAAATGCTTGCTTTTCATATTCTCTTACCTTCGTAAATCGTCGCGCTTGGGGGAGGTGCGGGGGTTCCAATATACTAAATTCGACATTAATTTCCAAAGCAATTCCATACGTATAACAATATTACGCCAAGTGATATTGACTCGTTATCATCTACATAAATTTTGAGTGACAAATCCGCATGGTAAAAATGTCTCTGTGAATCTCATTAAACCAAAAGCTCTCCCGTAGCATCAATACATATACAATATATATATACAAATATGTATATGTATATCGTTCTAATCACAGAATCTCTCCCTTATTCCAAACACCGTTGAGGTGTACAAAAAATTTTCGGCTCAATTCCAAAAGAATATCATAGTTTGTTGAATTTGGCGTCCTTTGTATATAAGACGTCGCTGTATTCGGTACATATTAGCCAGTGTGAGGGTGCCGACCCCCCACATGGCCTACGCCCGCTCCATCTCACCTCCGCTTGCATACATCTGAAGTAAGGCCATAGATTCCTGAGCCTGACGTTTTTCAGCCAAAAATCTGCCCGACGCCTCCTTAAGTTGTTCGAGAAATATCCTGAAAGTAAATTCACATTATTCTCTGTTATTCTCTTTTTAGACACCAATAATTCCCACCTATCCGGCACAATGTCCGCGAGACTATCCGGGTCCATGTCGCTCAACAGTTCCAAGTCATTTCCACCCAGTAGTGAGATATGGGAGGGTTGTCCATGCAGCGATGAGACCAGAGGCTCGATCTGTGGCCCGTGGGACCGGTCTCTTCTGCTTCTCGCTCCATCTTGGGCAGATTTTCCGCTGTCCGTATCATCTAGAAGAATATACCGCGAGGAGGCACTGGCGCTTCCGGCAGCCGTCCATCTCTGATCACCGCATAGAATCATTAGGCTCGTATTTCGTTCCAGAGTAGCAAAGTATTCTTCGTCATCTACCTCAGTGCCTGTAATATGTTTGAAATAATGTTGTAGAAATATTTCGAAACAAAGAATGGAAAGTTTACGAGTGAAACAGCCACTGACCATCCTGCTCCAGCACAATGGTGAGGTGCTCCTCCTGCGGCAAACCGAATCGACTTCTCGCGACCGAGGTCAACTCTTTTAGAGAAGAGGCCGTTATCCCTTTGCGTCTTTCTCTCGTGTGATCAATTATCTTGTACGGGGAAGCGGCCCCTTGCATTGCTCCTGCGGTATCGGACATCCTGTGAGTAGAGGAATGAAATTTTTATAGTGAAGAGTCTCTGATGTGTGAAAATATCCGTCTAACGTGATTTACCTTGTTAATTAGTTTTGAAATACTTGTAAACAATTCTTATTAAAATTAAGCGCACTAAGTGTACGTATTAGGTCCGATTAAAAGTTTAATTACGTTGTGTTTAACAGATAATTATGCGACTGGAATTTATATTTGATAAAGCAACATTATTGTTGGTGTTATTAAAGAATGAGAATTGAATTTGAGCAAACGTTAGACGCACGGCGTTGATGAGTTTGACAAGATGAATGAATATTAAATGGGTTTAGGCAGAAAAAACAGGGAGGGTCGTTTTCATTGATATAATTTTAGAGAGTTTAAACTGTGTTTGAAGAGCTGTTTAATTATTCTTGGCGTTATTCAGTTGGATTATTATTATTTCACAGTATAATATAAATGTAAAATGAAAAACAGAACGCATGATATATCGGCCAGTGAACCGACTTTGCGCCAACTGAACACTGGGTCAATGGTGTAACCACCCTTCCTATTTATACCACACTCAGTAGCCACTGTATATACATAGAATCTCCAGACAGGCCAACTGCTCCTCCCTTTCCCAACATGGCTGAAACCCAGACTGAAATCAATAATAGTGACCTCAGTTCACAGAGTTCACGGTTTTTGTCTACCTTGTCTTTTTCTTTCACACTTTTTTTTTATCCCCTTTTCGTTTGTATAGACTCAATTGAAATTTGAGACAGCAACAAGATACTATGAAAGTAAAAGGGAATAGAAATTGGATCCAGTCTTTTAATAATTTTGTTCATAATTTCATATGAATCGCTTATGACAGTGACTGTATTAATTAGAATGATATTCCCCAAGGGATACGCCGTCGTTTTTATTGCAAAAAATCAATTTTCAGTTCCGAAAAAAGTGAGATTCAAAATAATGGGTTTCTGGGAAACAGGAAAGGCACAAGAGCCTTGGATACAGCACTGCAAAGGATAAATTTAGACCGATGAGACTAGATGGTGTATCAAGTTTAAAGTTAGCCTGGGCTTAGTCCAGTTGAGGCTTCTAGGTGAGCTAGTTAGCATTCATAAAGTAGTTCATTTATCAACTATTCATAATAAAACTATAAGAAGAAGAAATAGAAGCTGAGGGGGTGATATGACGACGAGTTTGAATAAACCTGCCGAGGACAGCCAGACATGGGAGTTATTCGAGCGCTGTCTTTTGCCAGTAGTATTTTCTCACGCGGTAGCAATTATTGTCGCTACAGTTCTGAACACCCTGGGAATATCCCAGATATCTAGCCTCGTTCTGTTCCTTCTTTTCCTTACTGTCTCCCTCGGCTCTACTCTATTCTATCATAATCTGAAGGTAAAGTATCCAAAAGAAAAAAGATGGGGAGAGACCCGATCTTGCTAATCTTAAGGTAGAGTCAGGACTCTTTAATCACCCGACTGAATAAAGCAAGAAAGATATTATTCCCCAGGTAACAGCCGCCGGAAAAGCTGTCTTAATAACAGGATGCGACTCGAGAGTAGGAAACGCACTGGCCAAACAGCTGGACGACTTGGTACGACTAAAGGAACAAGTCTTCTAATTCTGATACATTTTCTTCAGGATTTCATAACAATAAAAGTCTTAATAATCTTTCAGGGGTTCACAGTATTCGCGGCATTTGCAAACAAGAATGAGAACAGCGATCTGGCATTGAAATTGAAAGATCAGGGATCAGGCAGAATGCATATCTTGCAATTGGACGTTACTAGCGAACGAGACATCCATTCGACATTCCTCTACGTAAATGAGCACCTGCCGGACGGAGCCCCAGGTGAATAAAGGCTCTGAGATTGTTTCTAGGTGATAAAAAGCGTCTGTATTAAAATATAATTAACAATTCGTCCCTCTATCTACAGGTTTGTGGGCTCTGGTGAACGCAGAGTCCTGGGTAGCCCTAGGAGAATGCGAATGGATACCTTCCTCGGTGTTAAAACGCAGCGTGGACGTTAACTTCATTGGAATAACTCGACTCACCCAGGTAATATAAAAAGGCAATAAGAAATGAATTCTTGAGGCAATAATCAACGGAATCTTGCGCCAGGTTTTTCTCCCTTTGGTCAGACGATCTAAAGGCCGCGTCGTGCTAGTGGGAAGTCTTTTTGCCCGGATTCCAAGCCCTGTGAGAGGAATACACTGCGCAGTGAAGGTAAAACGCGTTTTTCGCCTAGAATGAAAAATCATTTCGCATATCCGGCTAAAAATTTGAAAAATTTCAGGCGGCTGTTGAGGCATGGGGAAACTGTCTGCGTTTAGAGATGCGTAGATGGGGAGTCGACGTTGTCATAGTAGAGACGAGCGAATATGTATCCGGAAACGCGTGGCTTAAAGACAACGCGTCTTTGTTGGAACAGGCTAGAGACATGTGGACGCAATTGGAGCCTCAAACTAGGCGCGAATACGGCCAGGAATTGTTTCAAAAGGAGATGATTGCATTGGAGAAATATACCCTGGGGCCAGAAGCCGATCTTACCCAAACTACGAGAGCATTGACAGACGGGATAGTCAGAACTTTTCCGCTGAGAAGATACATGCCTGTTTCACGCGCTGAGAGAGTTAGGGCCTTGCTTAGCGACCACTTGCCTAAACCTATATACGATATTATATACACGGATTGAATCGTTTGATTTTCGAAACGTTATTTTATTGCGCGATAAAAAAAGCTAACTTACAGGGATGTTACGACGTCGGAGTTTCGCGTCTTGGAGGTTAGGTGTTATTCGATTCTTAGAGTATTTTATGTAAATAAATGAACATACCTAGGATTAATATAAACGATTTGATGAGGGCAGGAACGAAATTATAAATACTGTATTAAGTTTTATTTCAATAAATGGACATTCAGCGTCCAGAGGTTTTTATTAATTTAAACATCAATACAGTACGAACGGACCTTGACAAAATTTATTTACTGGTCTCTCTCTTTCTGGTTTTTCAATTGTATCATAGATGGCAATACCATTTGCCACCCTGTTGGGGCAAAAAGGAGCACTGACCTAGGACAGGTCTGTCGTGGGGTCAGTGTCCTTCGTGGCGCCATAGAATTCGCATGGGCGTATCGCTGACAGCTTTGATTTCATTTTTATATTGGAAACTTGGAAATACTTCTGAAATCATATCATACGACGGCAATTTTAATATTTTTTTGAAGTCTTGTTGAGGTTTATTCATCTGTACTAGAAGGATAAGTTTATAATATCACTGCGCTCGGAATATTTCTATCGAGTCTCGTTAACGCAAACCCCATGCGTACTCCTTGCCGCTACGATAGCCACTAAGGTCACTGACCCTGTGACAGGTGCTTTTACCCTAGGTCAGTACTTTTGCTGGGAAGCCGTCCCGACGGGGTTAGAATGGTATCGCCATCTAGCATGCGAAAACGCGTATAAACCGCATCGGTGCAGTTGCATGCGACAATGCGCACCGACGTTACCGGCAGATTTAGTTCGGCAGTTTGATCGCTAGATGGCAATATCCTCCTGATACCAGAGCAAAAATTTTCGACTTAAAATTTGTCTAACCCCGAAAAACGAAAAATATTTGCGCCTTATTATCTGCAATTCATAAGTCTGTCCTGTACTGCGGGTTGCATATCATCAGGCGCGATAAATTTTTTTAAATATTTCAGCATACCTCCTCGGGTCAGATGTTCTCCTGATACCAGGAGCAAAAATTTTCAACTTAAAATTTTTATAACTCCGAAAATATTTCGAAACACTTCCTCGGGTCAGATGTTCTCCTGATACCAGGAGCAAAAATTTTCGACTTAAAATTTGTCTAACCCCGAAAAACGCAAAAATTTTGGCGCCTCATTATATGCAACCCATGGGTCATTTTTGCAATGCGGGTTGCATATCATCGATGTCATGCGATATGTTCGATGTTACCGGCAGATTTAGTTCGGCAGTTTGACCGCTAGATGGAAAACCATTCATTTTTGCCCCGCTGGGACAACTTACCGGCAAGGAGCACTGACCTAGGAAAATAGCACCTGTCGCAGGGTCAGTGACCTCAGTGGCCATCGTGGCGTCAATGAGTACACAGGGGGGTTGCGCTGACGAGACTCGATAGGAATATTCCGAACGCAGTAATATTCTAATACTCGTCCTTCTTTGTGAGATTGATTATATTAGGTAGGATATTGTTATAATACGGATGTACTTTATTTATGATAACTCATATGTCAGGAAGCAAATCAAGATATTCGATCAATTGCGATGGGTGACATATTTATTTTTAAGAAGCAATTACAATTCAGAAATTGTACATAACTTTGACAATGAATCAGATTGTATCTATGCTGCAGCAATAAATTCCTACATATGTGAATGACTAATCGCTTCGTTATTTTTCACTTTCCCTTCCCTGCAATTATTTATTTCAAATAAGAACTGTAGGAAACTAGATGTAATGCATTTTCAGCTACTGAAGAATTTGCGAACGCTTCCTCAGGTCAGATGTTCTCCTGATACCAGGAGCAGAAATTTTTCGACTTAAAATCATTCTAACTCCGAAAAACGCTAGTAAATATAAATAGATATATAGAGACGTGCATGAAGCCACGTATGCATGCCTATATCTATACACATATCCAAAATTTCGGAACACCTCCTCGGGTCAGATGTTCTCCTGATACCAGGAGCAGAAATTTTTCGACTTAAAATCATTCTAACTCCGAAAAACGCTAGTAAATATAAATAGATATATAGAGACGTGCATGAAGCCACGTATGCATGCCTATATCTATACACATATCCAAAATTTCGGAACACCTCCTCGGGTCAGATGTTCTCCTGATACCAGGAGCAGAAATTTTTCGACTTAAAATCATTCTAACTCCGAAAAACGCTAGTAAATATAAATAGATATATAGAGACGTGCATGAAGCCACGTATGCATGCCTATATCTATACACATATCCAAAATTTCGGAACACCTCCTCGGGTCAGATGTTCTCCTGATACCAGGAGCAGAGATTTTTCGACTTAAAATCATTCTAACTCCGAAAAACGCTAGTATATATAAATAGATATATAGCGACGTGCATGAAGTCACGTATGCATGCCTATATCTATACACATATCCAAAATTTCGGAACACCTCCTCGGGTCAGATGTTCTCCTGATACCAGGAGCAGAAATTTTTCGACTTAAAATTGTTCTAACTCCGAAAAACGCTAGTATCAATGAATATACATATAGAGACGTGCATGAAGCCACGTATGCATGCCTATATCTATACACATATCCAAAATTTCGGAACACCTCCTCGGGTCAGATGTTCTCCTGATACCAGGAGCAGAAATTTTTCGACTTAAAATTGTTCTAACTCCGAAAAACGCTAGTATCAATGAATATACATATAGAGACGTGCATGAAGCCACATAGGTATACCTATATCTATACACATATCAAGAATTTCGAAACACCTCCTCGGTCAGATGTTCTCCTGATACCAGGAGCATTTTATAACTGAGAATGAACTTTTAAGAATACATTATTCATGGTGTTGGAATAACGAATGCGTATACTTATTGTAGAATTCTTTATTATCATTACTTTGTCATAAACAAACAGCTTTACTCTAGTCTGTAATAATAAATCCATACACATAGGTAGTGTACACTATAGATATATAAATCAGGGGTATATAAAATAATAATACTATGTATATTTTTAACAACGAAAATAATTTACAAACGTAGGTGTATATAATAATAATATATAAGTATTCATATGTATTCCATAATTATTCACATATTACTTCACAGCTTTATCCGCTCGCACGGTGTTAATATGCCCGGAATCAACGAGTATTAATTAATTTCCTGTTTACAGTTTCAGATTTTCAGCTCACGTCTTCAACAAGTATAGCACGATTATTTTGCTTTAGCTATCTGCATGTCAGGCAATAATTGTAACTTCTCAATATCCTGAAGCGTTGATATACCTTGCTCCTGTGAACAGATGAATGAATAATTCAATATCTTGAACAAATCCGTCATGAATATACAGAAATTAACAAATTATCTTCTAAATATTACGTACTTGGTATTCTTTCCATTTGTCGTAGTTCGTTCTCATATGACTAATCAATTCAGGCATATCGGCGAACGCTGTAAAATAAAAAAGACAAATCCATGAATGAATTAATACAATCTTCATTTTAAACTCACCATCCCAAGCCTCGACCATATCATTGATGATAAAGTCGATAAATCCGATCTGCGATTTGGGTATAGAGCAGGTGAGCCGGTCAAACAGCGGCATCACAACGGGCATTCCGTTTAGCTTTTCTTCGTCGGTCTGGAAATACAATAGATGAAAAAGTGTATCCAGTCTTATATACGGAGTTCTGAATCCATCAATCCCTCCTTCGCCTATACCTGGCTAAAATACTCCTCCGCTATCCTCCTCGCCCACTCAACGCAAGCCTTCAGCGGTCTTGTAGGATTTGAGACGTCCGCACACTTGATCATCATTCTTTTGACCAACGTGATATTCTCCGGTTGAAGGAGTACAGTCATGTCAGCGATTTCTGATAGCGGCTAAAAGGAGAAAGAAGGAGCGCTTTTCATGCTGCTGATAAACAGTAGGGTCGTTAAATGCAAACAGACGCTTGCAGCTATAATTAAATCTGAGCTTAAGGATCGATTCAGAGCCGTATTTAGGTCCAGGAAATCTGAGGAGGCAGCTAATTAAATGAAATGTTTATAAAGAGCCTAGCTGAAAGCATCCTGGTACCTAAATTCGGCCCTTATGATGATTAGGCGACGAGATACCTCGGACTGTGAATCGCGTGCCGACCGGCCGCTGCATACGTTAACAAATTTAGCCAGGTGTTCGAAATGTCTGGTCATCTCCGTGGCCAAGATCATATCGAGTACGTTCTGCCGCGCAATCTTGTAGGTCTCTCTGTCCAGATTCTGAAATGAAATAAACAAAATAAAATCGAAACGATAAAATCGATCCCTGGATAAAGACGAGCGATAATGATCAAAGTACCTTGAATATGTTAGCTCTGTCGTCAGACAAAGTTAGCTTAAAGGTAAGCGCGGCATGGTGAGACTCTAGCACTGCCAAATCGTTGTACAAAATGGCTAGTTTGTTATTTGCGTTGCACAGAAATTGACTGTAACAATAATAACATAATGCATGAGTACAGCAAGTGAGTATTTGGGATCCTAGTACTCGGCAACACACCTTGATCTTCCTGGATGGTCGATGTCATGAGCAGCAGCTGCGATAAGTGCTGTAACTTCGTCTAGGGGGTCGAATATCATCTTCAGTCTATCCGATCTCATGAATTTAGCTGTTGCCTGAAGGACGTCAGCCGCGTGCGAAGAGTTGTGGTAACTGTTTTCGCTGTGGTAATGCGTTTCGACAACAGTGAGCCAGTTCAACAGCGTCTTTTCGTCGCAGCCGAGCGTAGCTGGGCCTTCGTAAAGACCGATCAGATTCATACCAAGGTAAACGAGCGGTCTATAACAGATATTCAGATCCAAGTAATATTCGGTTTCAGTTTCAAGTTGTGCGTATGTTTAAATGTGCCTCTACCTTCCGTTAGATACAGCTTCCAGTTTGAATATGTCGAAATCCCAGTTCAGGCTCTTCTCCATCATGTCGTGAATTTCTTGAGGCGGTCTGTACCCTTTAAGCGACATCCGGTAGGCAGCGGTACTGATCAATGATTTTCCAGTTGGTATACGGGAGACCGAGTCGTTCGAAGACCTTCGAGAATCTTTCAGGTAAAGCGGTGACTTGAAAAAAGAACAGAGAAGGTTTATCAACGTAAGGCTTGTTGAATCCCTGATAAACAGTCAAGTTTTAAATACAAAAGGCATGAACTCACCGCCAGTAGAGCACCAACAAGGTCTTCCGTGACCGGGTCGTATCCCCTGCTCTCTGCCCTAATCTGAGGTGTGTACAAGCCTATTCCTTTCAGTAACTCGATGGCCTGTGAAAGGAGAGATCGACGATGAAGTATAAACCTGATTTGAAGGATCGAGTACGCACCTTGTAAAGCTGGAGGGCATGTTCCGGGTTCGTGTTTGAAATATCGTTGATAGTATTGGACAGAAGACCTATGGCTCGAGTGATGGGTGCTTCGAGTGGTAGATTTTGAATTTTGTTTAAGCTGGATCGTCTGTGGGCTGATGAAACGAATTCTCAGAACGTTTAGGGCCTGTCTTTGTCATTCTATTAATAATATAGTCCTACTTTCACTGCCTGTAGATTTCAGGTCGAAGGAGCCTCTCCTAAGCGAGTGAATACTTGCTCTAGGCAACTGCTGCGCCCCGGCGTTTCCTGGTCCAACTCCCAGGTTTTCAAGTAGATAAGTTGTGTCGTGTACGTAGATATAGTGCGTCGGTTTCCTGCAGGAGTTAACGGTTCAAATATTTCAGCGATGCAATTCGTAGCGGGTATTTTATATCGGTAACGAGGAATGAACAAGAGCTTTAACACTCTTTTATGTATACGTACGACTTACGCACCTTCCAGAAGCGGAGAAAGGAACGATCCTGCAATTAATCGTTATTGTTTTAGACAATTTCCTCTTGCAATTCATGTTCCCTTCCCACTCCCTACCGCGTTGAAGATGTTGATCCATCAGGAGGAAGTTCTCCGACGAAACAATGTCCATTATCTTGCTGCCGAGGAGTTCTTCCGGCTTGTATCCGAGGAGACGTTCGCTGGCTTTGTTCACAAACTGATATACAAAATAAATAAAGAGTTATAAAAGAGGGAGAAGAACCCCGATGGAATATTGAATAGAAGAGCCCAATCACCTGAACTACATGCCGGTCATCGGTGACGTTTACCATATCTCTGCATCTGTCGACAGCGACGTAAAGAGCGTGAAACGCTGCAAGATGGACACGGGGCTGAAGTTCACTGGCGTGAATATTCGCAAGTTCATTTGCCAGGAGAGTTTCTTGCGAACATTCGAGCATTGTCTGTAAGGTAAAGACATAGGAAGGATAGTATCGTGTGTCGGTCCATGAGTGTTCGGTTTAGATTTTCAACAACGCCACTCACTCGATCAAAGCCGATTTCCATCAGGGCAAGAGTAGCGATCTGGTCTTGATCCGCGTTCACGAGGAATCTGGGATTCATTAAATTTTCAATCAGACATCGGAGGGAAAGAAGAGAAGCATATAGATCCCGATGGATGATACTTACGATTTTCGAACGAGAGCTATGACCACGCAGTTTGGATTGCTGCGTGTAGCTCGGAGAGATCTGTTTGGGAAAATAATAACGACGGTTTATCTTAGCTTTGACAGTTTCTGATCACATGGAATCAAGCAGAAAGGGATATTCGTTGATATTCGCGATGGGGAGAGGGGAGAGACAGAGAGTCTCGACTTCACAGCTCTCGATAACGACCATCAACTAGGGTCAGGAATATTGATTTTTAAATCGACAAGGAGGAAGAACAGACCTGCAAAGATAGTCGGGGTCGATTCCCCGCGAGCCTCGATGATCTATGATGACAATGTCGTGTCCTCGGGATTGAAAAGCCTCCATAGCCGCCTCCGTATTTCTCATATAAGTCACGGACCATCCTAGTCTTCTCGCCGCCGATCCCAAGACTTCGGACTGGTGATCCTCGCGGCCGAACACCAGCATGATCTGATTATTCATGAGAGATATATTGCACGTAAGAAAAGTATGAGATTTATAAATGATTGAGACTAACTCTTGTCGAACTTGGGCTCCATGAGGTGAGTAGATTCGATGTCAAGTCCTGAGGCCCCTTCTGAAATCGATGAAAGATCTATAAAGCTTTTTTGCAACGTATATATTTCCCGGCGAGATTCTGTGATCACATTATCTCGTCTCGAGAAAGGGATACGGTTCGGTACCCTAAACCCAATGCAAAGATTCGCTGTGGCAAACAGAGCTGATAACATTCAATTGGATAATCCAGGGGATTATGAACTAACGATTTACAAATAGAACGGAACGAGTACGAGAATTTACGTACAACGATAAGCACGCTGAGCGGGAATGTAAAACAACGATTCAGCTTCGCAGATTACAATCGTCTTGGATTTCCGCAGCGATCATATCGCCGCGCCAGTTCCGTGATTGAATTATTTCGCCATAAACTTTACCTGGGAATAGTTTGAGGGAAGACCTACCGATAAGATACAGTATATTAAGAAATACGATAAAAACTATCTCGAGTATCGTATTTCGCACATATACGGAAACAGACCAATTTTAATCGGAGGAAGAACGATTTCGCACAACCGAAACGCGATTTTTTCCTTCCTCTTCCAGGGGGCGAGTCAAGTGCTGATAAATCGGAGTAAAAAATTTCCTTAAACGAAAAAAAAAAACTGATTTCCTCTCGCTGATGTTTCCTTACATATGTAACGGGTATGACGATCGGAATGGCGAGTTCCTTGACCTCCATATTGTATTTTCTCGGACAACAGCTAGCCGCGATTCTGGTACAGATTCTCCCCATCCATGTCTCAGTCCGATCCTTATCGTTCACGGTATCATCGGTTTCGGTCGAACCGCGTATGTAAAGTGTGGGTTTAGTCAGCCTCCTGTTATCCCCTATGGCGATTTGGTCGATTCCGTTAAAACCATTAGGATCGAAATTTGTGGACCCGATAACTAGGCCGTTGGAGGCGCTGAACGAGCTCGGCGTCTTGTTCATATCGATTATTATTATTTTTTTTTCTCTGCCCGATCTACGGACCCACGAATTTCCCCCGAGTTCACAAATTCATAACTATTTCTGTTTGCTCTATCGAACTAATCAGAACTGGCGAGGTATACTTCCGCGAAACGATACTCGGCTACTAAATGATCCTCAAACACTGCCTGGTTATAGTAATTCACTGATGACCCGCGTTACTTTAACTTATCGCAATCGGATCGACGCAGTATGATTACAATTGTCTTTATCGCTTCAGAGATATAGACGACGTTATTGATGTCGTAGTACCCCAAGCTATGTACTGCATACGCTAGATATACCGATTAAAACATACTCGTTGCTGATTACACATCTTACGCTATTACGTTTTTTTTTTTTACATTTTCATTTCGAACGGTATTTTTTACTGTATATAAATCGGGGGCGGTAGTACGATGCGAATTTCTCAAGATATGTGTGTGTATGTATGTATAGCGATTCGATCCTGCAGTCGAAAGTCGAAAATCATTTATTTATAGACCAGATTTTAACGACTGGGTAAAACAATGATGTAGTAAATCTTTTTCCGTGTATACAAAGACCCGGTCAGCTTATGTACCCGAGCTCAGTAGATCCGGATGATTTGTTTGCTATTCGAGTTGAGAGAAGAATAAGAAGGAGAAGAAGGAAGATACGTGGAACGCGATTTTTCACGGTGGCTTTTATAATTTCATTTTCCGACGATTTCATTTTTCGACGAGAAGGAAAAGAAGGTGAAGCTATATACTTACGATTGCGAAAACCTCCCCATCTTCGTCAGGAAGGTTGCGAATCTTGGTCTCCAGTCCCTCGGCGATGGAATCCTCTTCCTCGGATCCTGAGGGAACGTTTTAAAAAGAACGATGTATTTTATATCGGGGATACGAAGGTATCAAAAGCGAGGGAATACGGTGTGAAATTATTGTAAGGAATAATCGGAAGAATCATTGATTTTTGGAATCACGTCTCGTGGCAACGTTATCCGACGATCGCGCGGATATTTCGTCGTGGAAAACAATCTACGTCATCAAACTCTCTTTCTCTATTTTTTTTTTTTCTGCTCCTCTTATCGCGCTGAGCTAGAGATAATCTCGTATCCGTATATCGCGAAAAAATGAGCAAAAAAAAAAAAAAATAATGAGAACAAAAATAACTGGAAAGAAGAATCGATTCCGAATTTTTCAAAAACATTGAAGTTTAGAAGATTAAAATTCCCAAAAATTTCGTTCTATGTTTCTCAGGACGCGGAGACGCCTGAAATTTCGACCCTCGATGGGGAGAATCGAAATTCAGAAAAGTGTTATATACCATTTTTCAAATTCAGTTCCTCTTCCGTACATTCATCCCGAATATCATTTTCTACATTCAATTTCCTTCCATCTGAAGCTAGAGACGATGTCATCGAGCCACTTCGCGAAGGGACAACCCATCTATATACAGAAGACTCGATCCTCACATCCGCGATCAGTATATAATAAATATACAATTTTAATTTATTTATTTATTTACTCCGCTTGCTCGTTTATATATACATATATATTTTTTTATATCTCTCTTCAAATTTATCCTCGAGTTTGTAAATTTTTTATTTGTCTTTCTTCACGTCGAACATCTCTCTATCACTCGAAGCGATAGATCAATTATTTATTTATTTTATTGTTTTTGTTTTCAATTCATTTATTCTAATACATATATATATATATATATAGGTATATATAATATATGAGGTCACATTTTAAACGAATATACGTACGGTACCCGTATGTCTATGTATATATAGTGTACAATAATTTCGGTGTGAGAAAATAAAATATCAAATTAATATAAAAAATTATAATAATCTCCTTCCTATATTTAAAAAATTGAAAAAAAAAAAAAAAAAAAAAGAAAAGAAAAGAAAACTGGAATACGAAGAGTCGATGTTATTATTATACGCGGAGATATATTTTGTTTGGATTATTTTACCTATATATATACTAACTATATATATATATGTATATACGTATATACACATGTGTAGGTATAGGTATGAGACCCGCGTATAAACGATGGAGAGAAAAAAAAAGAAAAACAAAAAATAAAGAATCTTTCACCGTTCAAAGAAAACCAGACAGCTGATTGACGATTTCGAAAAGAAAAAAAAAAATTGTAGATTCACGATAATTCTTTTGTCGAAACGCTGAGCGAGTCTCTCTTTTCGTTTTTTTTTTTTATCCATCCCTTCCACAAATTTCTAAAATTACGTTTATCTATTATAGGTAATAGGTATATACATACTATATGTATATGTATATTTTCCGAAGTTAGTTATAGGCATATGACTATAATAAACGATAGATAATAAATTCGTATAATAATCATCCGCTATGCCTATATACTATATTAGTATATATGTACAAATCTCGCCCGTATATTATAGAAATACGAATACACTGCACGTATATAATACGTATTATGGCTACATATATATATGTATACACATATATATTGCCCACGCGTGTATGTAAGTTACGAAACTCGCGAACGCGTTTGGAACTATACACCAGGTTCCGAATTGGGTTACCGGTGAGACTCTCGTTATTATATACTCATACCATATAACATACAATATATAGTATATATATATATATATATATATATATACATAAACGATATCCAAATTCACTGTACTCTCATTAATGTAATTTATTCATCCGTTATATTAAGGACAATAGAACACAATTTTGGTTTTTGCAAAAAAATAAAAATAAAAATAAAAATTTGCGACACGATTCAAAAATTTTTCGAACTACGATGAAATTAATTTTAAAAGAATACTATACCCCGCTGGAAAATTATTAACTCACACACATAATATATCACGTCTAATTATTGAAATTAAATTAAAACACGCGGTTTTCGTTATATTCATTATTTTTTATTCATTTTTTATTTTGTTTTTTTTTTATTTTATTTTTCAAACAATTTTATTAACGCGTGCTTTTTTTTTTGGGTTCGATCGATTCATCGATTACTCCGTTTTTTTTTAAATTTTTTTCTTTATTTTACATTTTATAATTTCAAATCGCGAATATTAGCGACGACCGCCTTTTCACGGGCCACGGACTAGCTCTGACTGAATCCCCTGATCGTGAGATTGACGGTAGACTTTCGGAGCCTATACCTATACCTATATCTATACCTACCTCGTTGGTCAACACGGGCCTTCGTAAGCCTGTCGTCCGGCTGTCAGTTGGACAGACAGACGAACGCGTGTTGTATACATAGGTGTATGTATATGTATGTATATACATAGTATTGGGGGATTATAGGATGTATAATTTTAATAAAAATAATTGAAAAAAAAAACAAAATTCTCCTATAAAGTATAGAAAATTATAGTTTTCAGGTAAAAAGAAAAGAAAAGAAACGAAAAGAAAAATCGGTTCCTTTTCTCTTTTTCTTTCTTTTCAATTTTTCGAAGTCGGAGTCGGAAGGATCGAATTAGATGAAATTATTGGAATTTTTTTGACTTTCGGGACTGCGCAACGTTTTTGAAAAATTCGAAATTTCTTCTTTTTTTTTCACGGTTCGTATAAGCTTCGATCAGACCCCGAACAATGATCGGTACGGCGAAGTAGGAGAGAAATCGATACGCGATACATAAACGTATGTGTATCGTACACGTACCGATCAATCAAATAAATGGATAGGATGTCGAGCATGGTCGAGGCTAGGCTTTCCAATAATAATTTATTTGATCGATCGGAAGTTATTGGTCCACGTGTCGACATCTATCTATCTAAATCCATTTCTATCTATACCTATTTGAATAAAACTATATATATATAGAGAGAGAGCGAACGTAGATTTATTTAATCTAATTATAGAAAAACTCACCGAGGCTTCGAAGAGTCTCTTTAGAAATTCGAGTGCAGTAATAAGTTTTTTCGGAATCCTGGATCGATAGTCTCGGACAGTAGTCACCAGCGTTTTTATACTTCTCAGATAAGTCTGGGAATAAATAAACGCTCTCTAGAATGCGTAACGAAATAAATTTTCAGAATTACCATTTTTTTTTTCGTCAAAATTAATAAAAAACAATAAAAAAAAAACAATTCGTGTACCTATACGTTAATTGAAAAAAAAAAAAAAATTCTTTATTAATCGCACGTCGCGCATGCCAGTCCTACGACCGATCGTAGAACGGCTGGCACTCCACACGTTCCTGACTGGGTCAAGGGGAATCAGGCTTTTAAAGTCGATCTTACCTTTATAGTTCCCTTTCTATATGTATAGCCACCACTCGATTCGATATCGCTGATTGAGTAAAACGTGGGTAAAAAAAAAATGAAACGATCTCTCGAACTTCAATCGAGCAACGATTTATACACGCGGGTTGCGGAAATTTTACATATACGCCTTATGCAGTGTGTTATACATAGGGCCCAGTCCATATGGATTCACCGATGATTTTTGGCCACCACTTTCGATTCATTTGTAACTTTGGTATATCAATTTTCATGCGATTTCATGAGACACGTGTTTCTGCGTTTTGGCGAAAAACGATGTTTTACCTCTGTCGGGCCATTTTGAAATTTTCATGAAAATAGGGTTTTTCCAAGAATAAAAAAAACAGGTTTTTTTCATATTGCCGCCATTTCGTCGCCAATCATCCAATCGCAACGATTTTTTTTGAAAATGTGTGCAATTTCATAAGCTTCAAGTTTGTTTTTGGCAAATTGTGATTAAGTTCAAGGTTTTTGAGATAGAGGAGAAAAACTGAAGAAAGTCAATTTTAGGAAAAATAGATTTTCTCAAAAACACCATCTTCGATTCTCGCGAATTTTGTTTTGTGCACCCAAAAATGTTTTTCAGCACCCAAAAAGCCATCTTTCTGCCAAGTGGCAAGATGCAATTTTTACATACGTATATTTTAATTTCTATCTTTCATGTATACATTCTAATTTATGATTTCGGGAACTTCAAGATTGGAACGATCGTTGACAACTACATTCAAGTTTGAACGTTACCCATACAACGCTAAAACGCGAATAAATCGCATTTTTCATCGCGACCTTGTAACTCACGTATTGAAAAAATTGCAATATGGACTGGGTCGAAATTCCGAGTTCGAGTATCACCGTTTGCAAATTTTTAGAAAGGGTACATATATCTCCCCGGGAGTCGAAATTAACCGTTTCGAAAAAAACTATCAAAGTGAGAACACCGTCGGTTCAAAATTCCGAAATCAGGTAAACCCTAGGCTTCGCAAGGCCGAATCTCCGAAAATTGAAATCGGCGCATGTGTTCGTTCGGCGTTTAATAACTCGGGCTGTGTCGATCCTATCGAAACGATTTAGAGCTCAGACCGATCCTCTCGAGACGAACTTTTTTCTAAATATAATTTCGAAATCCCGTCAATGAACCATATTTCCAAAACCTTTCCGAAAGTTCTAAATCATCCCGAACCGATTCGTAACTTCAACCCGGCCCCGTATACATATATCTGTAACGCGTGTCACGTGTTTACTTATGCGAATAAAAGAGGAACGATGTATATATATGTATGTAGTGCGAATATATCGTAATCTAAATTGACCGCGAAATTCTGGGATATATGGATACAATGCAAAAAAGAAAAAGAGAAAAAAAAAAGAAAATATAATCGGGAATGAAATATCGTTGATACTCACCGGTTCTGACGATGCTCTTTCTCCTCTCGATTTTATCATCCGAAACCGATACGCCATCGAGATGCTGTTTCTCTCTGGCTTTCATACAGCGCATAACCGAGCTCGGCGAGCAGCCCATCGCGAGCGCCGCGAGCAATCACCTGTCACCTTAGATACATAGGTACTAACTAAACCGCGAGCTTCACTCATCACTTGACAAACATTTAAATATACTATACATATACCTATATATATATATATATATGTATATATTTATTTTATTATATTGTATAATTCATTTTTATTTTTTATTTTATTCGACACGTTTCTATATTTCGTTGAGACAAAAAAAGTCACATCGTTCTTTTCTTCTTTTTTCTTTTTCTTTAAAAAATTATCGATAATTTTCTAAAGAGTTACACAACCGAGTGAGAATATATATGTATACCTATATGTATAACGTTGAATTGTTCAAATCTGAATCTTACACCCGACTTCCGGCATATTATATTTCAATAAGCGACGAAGGAGAAGAAGAAGAAGAAGGAGAGCCAGCGCGGAGCGGATAGGAAAGATGTTTAGCTTACACTGAGTGGTGATAATTGTATCGGTATATATGCACACGAGCTCTGGTGTGGGTATACGTCTAATAACTAACTACGCGCGATAAGAGTTTAACAGAAAAAACAAAAAGAAAAAAAATTAAGGAAAAGTGTAAAAATCTTAGCGATTATATATATATATTTCTTTTTTTTTTACATATTATAATAATTTCACGATATATGGAAACGGAAGAGAGAGATTGAGAGAGAGAGAGAGAGAAAATTACTAAACAGTAATATACGATATCTATTTAGAAGATTTTATCATAAAACAGACAAAAAGAATAACGAAAAGCCGCTGCTGGTCGATGAAAAACTTCTTTTTTTTTTTTTTCTTTTTCTTCGTACGTTACATACGAGAGACGAGTTTGGTATATAGAGAAGATAAATTAGCCAGCTCTGTATAGCCTGCTTAACAAATATTTTATCTTCTAAATAATATAGCTGTATATGGGCTACTGCAGGTAGAGAGAATTTAGAGAGAGAGAGAGAGGTGTACCACTATTTAACCAAATATGTATGTATATATGTATATATATATATATATATATATATATATATATATATATACATAGTGTACATGGTATACGATATATCGTGACGTAACGGGGGATTTTTATCTTTGCTCAATACCTTATCTCAGCCGATGTTTGTCCCACGATGAATTAGCAACGCATGCATGTATAGATATACGGATACATGTCTATATGTATGTATGTACACTAGACTGGTCGTAAAAATTAAATTTTTTCCGATGCCCCCTAAAAAGCTTCCTTTTGATGAAAAAATGCAAGGTGAATGGTTTTTTTAGCAAGACCATCTAAGTACATTTTTCGGTAAAATCATGTTTTTTTTGGAAATTTCTTATCACAAATAATATTTTTCCTGAAATATAAACAATTTTGGAACTCAAATGAATAAAATTTCGAAATTTTTTTTCATTCGATGTTGTCTAGTTAATAAAAAATAAAGGATATTTAAATGAACAATTTTATTTTTAAACTTAATTAGTACAAACTTATTTTTTATAAGCAAATTTATTAACTCCAAGGCTCAAGTAAGCTTTCTTTACTATTTTTTATACTTTTACTTCTGTAATGTTTTTCCAAAACAAAGCATGGATTTACCAAAATATAAACTCTTAAGTAAAAACAAAAAAAATATTCCTCGCGTTTTTTCATCAAAAGGAAGATTTTTAGGGGGCGTCGGAAAAAATTTAATTTCTATAACAACCAATCTGATAGACTTTTTTTTTTTTTTTTTGTTTTACCAAAGAAAGACATATCAAAAATATATAGAAAAAAAAATCTGTTCGAATCGATATACTATATATACATGTATAGTATATGCCAAAATCGTTTTATTATACCCCAAAACCATAATTTTTTTTAAACAAGCAGAGAGACACGGTCATTTCTCATCCTTCTTGGTAGTTATAGCTAAATAGCAGAAAGAACCCTGATGAGGAACTGGCTGAGCAGCCAAGAAAGCTCCACCGTCGGGGGACATTCTCATGACCATCGGTGTCTCGGTGTTATTCTCTGCCTCCAACGAGGCCAATATCTCGTCGGGATTTACCGTGTTGTCGATACGCCCCGGCTGGGGATCGACGAAATCGAAAATTAGCGATCAAAGTCAATTTCGAATTTTAATTTATTCAAAATGTTTTAACTAACTATAAGGCCGGCGATGTCTACGAGGCTTCCGGAAGTTAGGGGTTCGTCGTCGAAAGGTGGCCTTAAAATACCTTCCTGAAGGTGCAGCACCAGGTAATACATGAAATCGTTTCTCAGCTGCATTTCCTGGATCGATTTGTTCGACGACATCAGATAACGCAGCCACTTGATAACGCGTTGCCGATCTTTGGGGATAACGAATCTCGGTAAAGGGAGGAGAAGCTTATTTCCAAGGATGTCGAATTCCGATCATCACTTACCTTGCATATGCCGCATATCGGCGATCAGCCTTTTCGCCAGGAACAGGTTGTAGTTGCAGTCGTAATTCAAGCTCGCTTTTTCTTCCTCGAGGTCCATTTTTGAGGGATGATGGAGAGACGAGACGAATCCTGATGTGAATTTCGATTCGAGAAAACGGAGCCTTTTTTTTTTATCCCAAAAGAGGAAAAAAGGGAATAGTAATTCGGAAGCAAAACGGGATTCGAGACTCCCTTGTCGTCCCGGTATCGATCCGGCAGTATTTCCTCGTTAAACAAAAATGATACCACCTGCTCATATCCGTTGGCATAGAGACGTGTTTGCGTCCATATTCTATGGGGCGAATGGCTAGAATTGGAGTTTTTTTTATAGAATAGGTGAACATGGACGGGGATTGCGGAGAACGAAAGTTGGGCTCGGTTAGGAAGACGGAATACTGCAGGGACTACAAAAAGCTCAAGTTGCAGGGTGAGTTTTTGGAAAAGAATCTCTCGTCGGTTATAAAGGGGCTGAGAATAGACGCGGATCTGATTCGGCAATTTAACGAAGACAGAGCCAGGGCTTGTGGCGAAAGGTGAGTACGCGTCCGATTTTTTTATTCGGAGAGAAAATTTGAAAGAGGAAATTTACCGCGCGAATAAATGATCCAGGGAAACGAAGCTGGGGGAGATCGGAGAATCGGTGATCGCAGCTTTTCGAGAATTAAAATCGGTCAGATCGATACTGCAGACGTCCGACCGTTCCGTGATAGAGAATTTGGGTAAATAGTCTCCCCGAGGTTTGAAACAGTCTCGAAATACGATTACCAAAGAAACTCGAAATTTCAGACGTAAGGGACTTCGGATACCGGCTGACCAAACTGGCCAAAAAAATCGAGGATTTCAAGGGCAGATCGGACCTCGAGGTTTTGGCCAGAGAAGAGGAATCGCTGGTCTACGATCTGCGGGAGTTTGAAAGGGGGATTCTTCTCACAGAGCCAAAAACCGGCCAACCGATTTCCAAAAACTCCGATTCCGCGCTGGAACGGAAATGTCCAACCCGGTCAGAAGTCAACGATCAATTCACGGAGCTGGTCGCTCGCACTGGTCACACTCAGGGATGGTCGGACGAGGACCATTCCCTGTTTCTCAAGACTAGATCAAAGTTCGAATCGGTACCTCGAGCGGTGATCGAGATGCGAAAGAAGCGGCCTCACTTGACGAACGAGGACGTCGTTAACCACGAGGCTTGGTACAAGCTGTACACGGAATTGAGGGAGAAACGCAAGAGGGAAATCGCGGTCTGGAGGTCAAAGAATAGCAAGGAGATCGGTCCGGTTAATCGTAGCGTCGAAAGAACTGGTCAGCCGAAAAACGAGACTAATAG
>OZ016484.1:6494011-6559352 GCA_963966615.1 Tenthredo amoena
ATAAAATCGTCTCACCGTATATTTGTTCGTCGAAAAATTTTCCGGTGATGATATTACTAATATATATATATATATATATAGCCTTCTTGTCTTTACACCTTTTGGATTTCACTTATTAAATGTTATCTTCATTATTTATCATCTTCTATTCGTTCATTTATTCATTCATTTATTTATTTTATTTATTTTATTTTATTTTATTTTATTTCATTTCATTTTATTTCATTTTATTTTATTTTATTTATTCAGTTATTTATTCATTTATTTATCCATTTATTTATTCATCAAGCACGCACTCGTCGCACTTTCTTCCTTTCCCTTCTTTTCCTTTGCTTTTCTTTTTTTTTTAAATCATTACGTAACGATATAATAATAATGTAGCGTCTATTGCACACTAAGAAGGAAGAAGATGAGGCGGCGGGGTAGAGGGGACACCTTTTTGAGACTTGGGAATGATAAGTAGATTGAAAAATGATTAATTTATAGAAAGGAGGAAAAAAAAAAGAAAAAAAAAAAAAAATAACAGAAAGAATAAGTAAATAGAAACAATGATCGATTCAGAGTGTGATAATAATAGTAATAATATAGTAATTAATATTTGCGGTAGTTGATCTTAGTTTGTTTTCGTTCAGTTAGTTATTCATCTATCATTATCATTATTATTATTGTTATTATTATTATTATTATTCATCATTATTATAGTATATATTGTAGTAGTATATATTTACACTTATTCTTATTTATTCTCTCTCTCTCTCTCTCTCTCTCTCTCTCTCTCTCTCTCTCTCTCTCTCTCTCTCATTCCCATTCTCATTCTCATTCTTTATCTTCATCTTTTTATATATTCTTTCACACTAAAAAATCTGGATCACTATAGTCCTCCGCACTCTCGCTACTGTCTGAAATTCTTCTCCTCTTTTTTTTCTTGTGTTTTTTCACCTTTTCCGTTTTATGGGCACGGTGCTGTTTCCTATGCTCCTTATTATCACCGCTGGTTTGATGATGGGCCGGGTGTATGGTGAGCTTAGGTACACGCGGCGGTAGCGACGGCAGACCCGCCGCATTCGTTGTATGAGGAATAACTCCTCCTTGTTGATTAGAATTCATCAAATTCTGTACTCCGTGTTCCCCAGGGTTCATATTAATGTTCATATTCATATTAACGTTAATCTGATTCTGGTTCAGCTGCCTGTTCATCATAGAATGCGTCCCAGGTACGGCGTTAAGCATATCTGCTGTCCCACCGAATCTCGGAGCAATTGGATCGACGCCTTGAACCCCTTTTTGCTCGGCGTTGTTCCCCTCCTCGTCCGGTTCCTCGGGATCAAATTTTAGCATCATTTGTTTAAAGTCCAGATACTCTTTGATCAGTTTTTTCTTCCCTGTCTCGTCGAGCAGCTCGTCGTTATCCGCGCCGTCTTTGAGCTTCTGTAAAGTAGCCTTAGGCCGGAAGTGAAGATTGCTTTTCCTGTTCACAGCCTTCTCGTAAACCTTAGCCGACTCTGAGGGCGAATACTGTCCTATTTTAGCATCAGAAAAACCATAGAGGTCTTTAAGATGCTGTCTGAGAGTCAGAAGCAACAAGAATCCCTGACTAGCCGTTATGTACTCCCTGAGCAAAGTCGTGTCGCCCGGAAGTCTGGCCATTATCGTTTCCTCGTCTTCCTCGTCGTCCTCCTCGTCCTCAATGGCCGGTGGCTTCGGCATTTCGATTTGCTGTCCGTCCGGAGGTGGAGCGGGTAAAAACTGCGGTTGTATTTGCTGCGGCTCTCCCTCCTTGGGCAATAAAGCCTCCTTGAAAGATTGGAGCAGATTAGTGCCAGACATCGAGATGATGATATCAATATTGTGGATAATGAAGAGCGGCTCGTCCTGTACTTGGTATGTAAAGTACGAAAGATTGTCGGCGAGGTACAGCATCTGTGATAAACTGGTCTTAGCACTCTCGTCGAATTGCTTGAGGAAAGAAAGGACTATCGCCCTTCTCTGCTGCTTGGTATTCCTCAATATCGTGTATAAAAATCCGTTCAAAGCGGCGGGGAATTCTCCCTCCTTTATCCTCATCCCTCTGACAGTGTCGTCGTTCTGCAGTATCTTCTGCAGTCTGTAACTAAGCTTTATACCAAACTGTGACTTCATGTGTATAAAGCCGGGGTACTTCTTCTCTATGTCTTGAAGCTGTTTGTCCGCGCTGTGGCTTACCATCTTCTCGCAATCCGTGCTCATGCATATAAGGTACGGGACTATTTGCACCGGATGTACGAGCCCCTGGGCCAATATGAGCTGTATTACTTTCAGCGCGGCGTGTCTTACGGACACGTTTAGATGCAGGAAAGACTCCAGTATCTCTTTGAGGTAAAGCTGTATGACCGTGCTGGCCATTCCCGAAGATACGTCGCCCATTTCCTTGAGGTTTTCCTGCTTGGATAGCTTCGCCCATTCCTGGTCCTGTTTTATCATCCGTTTCTCTTCCTCCTGTAGATAAACCTCGATGTTATTGAGCACCTGAGATCTCATGTTGATAGCGGCGTTCTCGGAGGTCAACAGATAGTGGTAGAGCTCCTTGAGTTCAGGAGTCATCATAAATTCGTAATGCCTTATGCAGAGGGATCCGATAGCGGACAGGGTAAAGAATCTGATATCGTCGTTGTCCTGATGGACGAAATAGCTAAGAGTCTCGAACACCTGGTCCTTGATGTTGTCGGGAAGACCTTCGATGACTTCCTTGTCAGTGAAATTAAAATGCCTTAGTAAAAGTCCGACGGTGAATAACGCGCGTCGGAAAAACGGTCTGTTTTTAAGGAGCGCCGGATTCGCGGGATTCTTTTCATAGAAGGCTTTGTACTCCGTCAAATGTCCGTAATATTTTTTAAAACAGTCTCTTATAAGTTTGAAATTTCTTGTCACATTATTGACTATAGATCCCAGACACGACAGGCAGCTAGCAACGACTGACTTGTCGTGTTGCAGGATTAGTTTGACCGAGTCCTCTTCTAACTGAGCCAAGAAAGTCTCGCTGGGATGTTCCATCAGCGGTACAACGAGCTCTAGAGTGTGAGCGACGCTGCTTATGATCTGGTAATCTCCCTGAGTCTGGCATTTCAGGCTGAGATAAGGCTGCAGAGTAATGGCATGATTGACGAGAAGCTGGGGCCTTATTTTTGCGAAAAGATAGAGCGTGGTGAGGCAGGCAACGAGCCTTTGGGAGGCTCCCTTTTTCTCAGGTTTCTCGGCGTCGTCTAGGCTCGTTTCCTCAAGCCTAAGAACATTCTCTATCAGGCAATCCACGATCTGTTTACAAGCAGTCAGCAGCGCCTTGGGTGGCTCGGTCATGGTTTTTGTACTGTCTTCCTTGTCCTCTTTGGGCTTGAAAAGGCTGACTAAAAGTTGCTCGAACCACTCGAGCCCCATGTCTTTGCTGGCGGTGACAACGTCCGTAATGTTCATCACCTTTCTGATCAAAGCCTCGGAGTCTACGACGGGTCTTTCCTTCACGGGGGTGAACCACATGTTCTGAAATACCTCCATGACGAGTTTCCTTATCCCTTCCTCGTCGTTAACTCGCCTGATCATTTTCACGCAAATCTCTGGTATTTTAGGAAAGTTCGGACACTCCATGCAAATGTCTTTCAGTATTTTGATCACCCTCTTTCTCACGCTGACACCGGTGTCCAGTATTCGTGCCGAGAGCATGTCGTAGTATTTGTCGATGAGCTCGGGCCTGCTGAGAACGAATTTGCCGACCAGATCGACCGCCGCTTCTCTAACCGAGGTCGACAGATCAAGAAAGGAGTGTTTGACGCCGAGCTGCATGTCTACTCTGGCCAAAACGCTGGAATCAGCTTCGACGATCATCGTGAGACACTTCATTGCCTTGGTTCTAATAGCTATCGAAGATTCCGTAAGAACGTGTAATATCTGTTTGAGATATCGATCGAAACTCTGGGAGAAGGGCCTCTTCGATGCCAAATACTGTGATATTAATTCGGCGGAATTGTAGTCGATGTAAGTCTGTAGAATATCACTTTTGGCTCCCGTATAGGCGAAGGGTCTAATCCTGCCGATGATAACTTTCTTTTTGAGTTCAATGAGCCGATAAGACTCGGAGTTCTTCTGTTCGTTGTTATCGTTCTCGTCGGCATCTCTGTCGTTGTGATCCTCGTCGCTTTCCTCGTCGCTTGTATGATGTCTATTCTTTTTCCTCGATTTTTTCTTGTGCATTTTCTTGGTCGGTGTATTTTTTATCTGACCGACCCTGGATTTTTCAACCGTAGTATCTCTGTACCACTGAGCTAGATAAAAGTGTCTAGCGTATCCCAAAGCGTCATCGTTAGTCCCGTTAACTGCTAGATAGTCGAGCAGCACCCTTTGCAGAAACAACGTCCTCTCCTCATCCTCGCTTATACCGACAATGTCCTTCTCCTTGACTGTATCGAAGTCCGTATCCTTCTGCTGTTCAGTCTTTATGTCTTTTATTATCTGATCTATCGTCGACAATTTACATTGGGAGTTTACCGCGTCTCTCCGCAACCTGGCGGCCACAACTCCCAGGTAATCTATGGAAGCGACTCTGAGCGACATGTCGGATCCTTTGTTTGAAAAATGGCTAACGAGTAAATTGCCTAAGAGGCTGAGCAGCAGTTCGGCGGCTGGCCATTCTGGCTTATTAACAGTGGCTAGCAGGTCTTGTACAAAGTTCTCGAATAACGGTCTGTAGTCGATCTCCTCTCCCTTGCTGCCGCACTTGTTTAAAAAAACTGTTAAAAAATTTCCTGCCGTTCTAGTCGCGGTTTCATATTTATTTATAATTAAAACGTCCGCGTCAACTTGGTGGGACTTTTTCTCCTTGTCTTCGCTGTTCTTGTCCTCTTCTTCCCGGGGCTGTTTCTCTCTAGGCATTAAACTCTCCGGTAAGACAACGACGCATTGTATAAGCTGTAAGACCAGAGCGGTAAGCATTTGGATATGGTCTTCGGAGTTTAGTCTGTACGTTCTAAGGCTGCGTTTGCTGCTGGGTAGTCTGGCGATAGAAGCGAGAATATCGTCGAGCAGAAGCCTCCTGTGTTTTTCATACTTTGTAAATATAACGGTGACTAATTTAAGCGCGCTGAGTTGCAGTTCGCTAACGGATTCCACGAAGAATGGAGCGACGCCCAAAGTCGAGGCATGGAGAACGCTGGTGTCCGTTAAAACCTGGATGCTCAATAATTCGGCCAGGAGACCGACTAGGGCGTGCATTTTGTTGTAAACTTGTAGAATACTCTTCTCCCTCACCTCCTTGGTATGGGCTCTCTTTTTTCTACCGCTAGCGTTAAAGTGGTCGGCTTTGTTCTTAGAGTCTATTCTATAGACGGGATCGAACGAGGGATAGATGGTGTTCTGTAGTTGAAATTTCATGAATAATACAATCCTGTCTATAACGTCCTCGAGGTAAACGTGTTTGGGCATATTGTGCGAAGTCATTATATAAAGAGAAGTTAACGAGGCGTCGACGGCTCGCTGTACTCTCTCCATGGCGAGTTCCATCCAAAGTCTACTCTCGTCTACGTCGTCGTCGGGATCTGCGAGGGGAGAGACCCTGGCGCCGTCTCTGATGTTCTTCTCCAAAATATTTAAAAGTTTGACGAGTCTGTTGGCCGGAATAGACTCCATTGCTCCGAGGGTTTTGAGCTTGGCAGCCTCGCTGCATAAGTCGTGAAGCTGGTACTTGGAAATAAGCATCTCGGGGGAAACGTCCCCGTCGTCGTCGAGGTCTTGAGCGGTAGAAAAATCCTCTGTGTTTTCAAATATCGTATCGATGGTCCTGTTAAATCTCTGGTAGGTGTTAGTCTCCATCAATTCCTCGACGCTCAGTTTTCGTGTTACAGGAACCAGCTTTCTCTCAACTTTTCTGATCTTAGGTTTCGTCGGAGAATTAGATTCCTCCTCTTCTTTGTAGTCGTCGTCGTCGTCGATTATTCTTCTACGTCTCCTCGACTTGTCGTCCCCCTTTTTTCTCTCAGCTCTTTCCTTCTCCTTCTGAACTTGTCTCTCCTTAGCTCTGGCCTTGAAATGTTTATTATTCCTCCCGATCTCCTCCTCGCTTTCAGAGTCGCTTTTAGCCTCGTTGTTTCCCCCCATTATCCCCATCTTGGCCGCACGGTTCGGGGACTTCTCAGCAAACGCGGTAAGGCTTTTCTGCATGAGTGCCTGATCGGCTAGGGACAATCTTTTCAACATTACTATAGGCTCCTTCATTTTTTCCATGAGAATAGCTGCCGGCGGTCTCTCCTGGTCTGTTTCGAGCTTCGAAAAATTATTATTTTGCTGATTCGAAGCGGGATTTTGGGTCCTGTGAGGCGAACTTTGCGCCTCGTTGTGATCCTCGATCACGAGACCTTGGGACTGCTGTAAACCCTGCATGATGTCTTGAACGGGGTTCCGCCTCTCGTCCATTTCGTGTGAAATGGGTAAATCGACGTCCGGGAGTCCCGTTACCGGGTCTAATATGAATTGCTGATTATCCTGAACGGCGTTGTTCAAGTTAACGAGCTGAGAATCCATGGGACGGTTTAGCTGCTGATTAATAACAGGTTCGTATATACCCTGCTGTAGATTAACGCCGTGTTGTTGTCTATGCATGGGCGAAGATGTGGCGCAAATGTTATGCTGCGGAGTAATGTTCCCAACGTGATGCTGGGGCGTTAGGCTCCCGGGATTACCGGGCGAGCTCAGATGAGCCGGGGAGTAAATATTCTGTTGCGTATTCATCTGAGACATTGGATTGCCGCAGTTGGCGTCCTCCTGTATGTGTTGAGGGGTATTAGAGGAGGTTCTTGTCTGTTCCGTGATAACGGTGGCCCTCGGGGAAGGCGAGGGAACGGCGAACGGCGACATTTGCGACATGTCTGCGTGGTTCAAAGGCGCTATCGGCATCCTGGGATGCTGGGGTTGGGCGACAGCCCCCGGGGGAGGCAATACTATCCTGGCGGCGGCTGGATGAGCGGGGCTGCCCTGAGGCGTGTGTCTGGAACCCGAGGGGCTCGAATAGGAAGGTGAAAACTGTCCGTAGCTTGCCGGCGACTGGTTGGGATGCATAAGCGAAGTGTTTTGGGTAGTCCAATTGCGGGATGAGTTGTACTGCGGGCCTTTAAATACGTGGGGGTTCATCTGAAGTATGGCTTTCAATAGTTCGGGTGTATTTTGCTGGGGGTCAACGAGCTGCTCCGTGTTAGCGTAGTGGTCCTTTAGCTCGATGTGGTCCGAGGACGTCTGCGAGAGAGATAAAATTAGCTGGGGTACCAGGTTCTCGTCTCTTGCGCTGAGCAGTATTTGCGCCTCTTGCGCAACCCGGGGATGAAAGAGCAAAGATTTGTTTGTCAGAGTCTGCGGCAACGGCGTAGGCAGAGGCATCTCTGGCAACAAGTCTGTAAGACTCGCTATACCCGCTAGGGTAGTTATCGGTACGCTCGGTATAACCCCATTCATTTTGGCTAGAATTTGTTCTGGCATTACACCCCCAACTAGGATTAAACCAATGTCTATTATCGAAACACCTTTATCATTAAAAACGCTCACCTCCTAAGAGTCCGATTATTCCGTTAGCCGATATCAGTCCACTCACATATCTCCCCTGTTTTTCAAGTAACTTCACTTTTTCACTACACCAATTATCCTCTATTCTTTAGTCAGCTCTTTTCCTGCTTATATTATTCTCCGGGGAAACTCGACCAGCCACTTTCTAGGTCCCCATTGTTCAGATTTATAGATTCAACCGAATTTAGAAGACGCTCTAGGGTCCTGCAGCAGTCGATCCATCTTATTAACAGGCGCCGGATTATTCTTCCTGGAAATATCAACGATTCCAATCATTCAACAAATCGACAAATAATCTCACCGACATTTAGACGAATATTTTTCATTCCATTTACCGTCGCAACTTTTGAGGCCGGCCTCGACGTTCGAATCTCTCGTATCTCCGGTTCGGGACAAATCTGAAATATTATCGAACAAAAAAACTAGTCAGGCTCAGAAAATCACATGACAAACGTGGTTCAGAATTGTTCGCAGAACGATCAAATCGTAAGAAAAATAAATAAATAAATAAATAAATGAGAAAGTGACAGATGGATAAATATCGATAGATATATTGAAAAAGTGAGAGATCAACGTGTCGTTGTGACAAGAGGCACGTTGTCGTACGAATAGAGAAGTCGGTTATCATTGTTTGAGTAAATGCATAATATTTGTGTCTCAAACTCTTACCTAGTGGGTTAAAATAATTAATGCGCTAGATTGCGCGGTGGTAATATTTGTTTTTGGCGGGATGCCGTAGTGTTTTTTTCTACAATCGTATTACGATAGAGGTTTTCTCAATATTGCCGGGTACTTGTGTGAATGTTCGATAATAATCAAGCCGGGCGGTATATTGAGTGTGAAAAAAGTTAACGTCGAAGGAAATATTCAGTAGCTCGGCTCAATTGTCATCCGTGGCTGTGGCCTACATGATTTAACTAGCCTCGTCTCATGTCGTAACAAAACACTCGGTTATTAACTGCTAACACTCGTCACTATCATTGCGGTTGAAATCTATCGGGTGTTTTTAACCTTCCGATTAGTCTTTCGAAAGTATATTTTTACTCTCTATTACGGTATTAACACGAAGAAAATAGACACAAAGGCGTCCATTTTGATCACCAGCGAGTTGGCGGAAGTGGCGTAGTACGCGTATCCCGTGAATACAGCATCACGCCAGAACTACGGTACATAACATGCCTCTGTTTACCGACCGGTAACAACAACCCGATTTTACCATACCCCATATCCGCGTCGTTACATCACTTCTGCGTATCTGCGCAGTCGGAGGATCGAAATATCGGAGAATTTCGTTGATCCCCGAAAGATTCTGAGTCAGTTTTTTGATTCAATGATAATAAAGAGATTTGACAACAAAGAAACAAAGTTTTAGGCTAGTGCGTGTGTTTTTCTCCGTACGCCCGACCATCTAGATTCTCTAACTCGGTGGTTATAGTCAATGGCGTTTCTGAGCCCGTGGTGTCGTCGCGATCGCGAGTAGGCAAAAAGAAAACTACAAAATGGCGTAACCCCTCGTTGTAAACACCCAGTTTAATACCTCGATCTATAATAATCGTCTATATTGGATTACGCGTGTATAATTGTTGTGTTAAAATGGTGTAAAATAGATAATACAACCTGAATGTTTACTATTCAGATGTCCGCTATCACCCATTCTATGCCAGGTAATACATACAGCGTATCAGATACATTCACCCCTCTGTCCTTCTCTCTCTTTCTCTGTGTACGTAGATAGATAGATATGTGTAATAATCACAGGAGAATAACTATCGCCTTTTAAATAATAGATCAAGTTTTAAATATTGAATAATCCCTATACAACAATCACCCTAAATCGGTTATCGCCATCCTTTTCCTGTCCATTATACGACAGAATCTCCGACGATATACTCCCGGAGTTCAATAACACTGTGCTACATCCATAAATAGATAACAATAATACAACTAGTAAAGAATTAAATCCTCATTAACGAATTCTCCGAAGTTTTATCGTTTCTCTTTTCACATTACAGGGACTGACCCAAGCAAGATAATAGAAAAACGCAGAGCTGGCAGCATAGGGTAAGTCCAAGAAGGAATAATTTTAATCACTGTAAATAATAATAAGGAAGGAAAAAAAAAGAAAGCGTGCAATGTTTCTCTTATTTTCTACGTTATATTCCATCACTGTTCAAATTACGGGAAAAAGATCAGTCGATCCGACCGTAAAACAAGTTCAAATGTTTTCTGAAAATGAAATGCCCACAGTTTTTCCATAATTTATTATACCTCGTTTATCTTCTTTACCGACCGGTCGCACGCGGAGCAGATACCTCAGTTATCTCGTAATTGTTGATCGAATAACAATAATTAGGGTGATAAAAATATGAAAATGTCTATTTTGTCGAATAGTCAGAACGCGATAACGTCGTATCATATAACCAGATCTACCATCGATGTAATAAGTTTCTCGGAAGTTTGTTACGAAATTATTCACGGTGAAGGTTCTTTCGTCGCCGTCGTCTTGGCTTCTATCTTCTTCGTATTTCTAACTCTGTGTTGTTATTAACATACTTCCAAGAAGGGAGTAGATGGTACCCTGCTCAGGGTACCTCAGGGAGGAAATAAGAAGCCCTGAGATGCCAGCAGCATACGAACTAGGAGGAACTGAGATGATCAGTTACGGTTTGGCCTCAACGCTCCCTCCCCGCCCCCCTCTTGCCCAACTTCGTCTCTTAACAACTCCCTCCTTCCTCCCGCGATGCTCACGGAAAACCGTTAGCTTTTCGGGAATATTACGTATCGGTGTCTTACCTCCGCAACCATGTATACTAATTCTAAGGACTCCGGCGCGCGTTATACCAAGAAAAAGTCCCGAATATACATATATATACCCACACACACACACACACACATATATATATATATATATATGCTCTAGGTTTTTATAACCGCTTCGAATTCTTGAGCTACAAAACATATAATCGTTACGCTTTTTCTTTCTCTGTGAATTGTCAACCGTCCTATTATTACATTATTCGACTAGCCGTGTTACTTATTCTGCGGATATATACCTATATACCTATATATATATATATATATATATGTATATGTATATGTATTGCATATAAACTCGGCGTGTATATAACGATACGATATGGTTAATGCTGGTGGTGGTTGTGTCGTGGTGGGAGAAGTGATAGTCTTTAACCGTCCGTCGGTCGCACATTATACCGCTATGGTGGAATCACCAGTCAGTAGGTACAGACGAGTTGTGGGTGGTGTATGGTGGTGGAGTGACTCCTACTCCTGCTGTATACCGATTTCTCGATTTCTCAATTCCTAATTCTCCCGGGGCGGCGGGGCAGGGGGGGGGAGGGGGGTTAACGGCATCGATGCGTTTGAGTTTTCAAAAGTTTACCGAACAACAATTCTACCCCCACGGTTGAGTTCAAGTCTCGAGTTTAAGTTAGCCAAAAGCAACACGTGGGATGGATCCCCTGTCGTCGTTTCAGTGTTATTAATCTCGGATATTGTTTTTTCATTCAATGAAGCTCATAGACGGTGATAGTTACGAGAAGTGGTGTGATATTCGGATAACAGTGATGATCGAGTAATTAACGAAAAAAAAAAAGATTAAACGAAAAAAAAAAGAAGGGAAATTCCTGAAATCTAAGAACAATAAAGGAGCTTATAATAATAATCATCAAAATAGATTACCCTGGCGGCGGTGGTATGTACGGCGGTAGTAGTACCGCCGGCGGTGGTTACGGGGTCGGACTTCAGGGACCTGGAACAACAGCGGCTCCGCCAGGTCCTGCCTCGTACGCTCCACCGCTACAACCACCTATGGGTTATCAGTTAGGAAATTCGGTAGTTCCGGTTCCCGTTGGTCTGTCCTCCGCGGTTACGGGAACAAACAATAATAACAACAACAATAACAACCCTGTGGGATCACAATTGCTGTTGTCTTCGTCCTCCTCTTATAATTCACCTAGCAATTTATCGCCCGCGCATCATATACAACATGTGCAAGGTAGTACGGCCTCGGATATATCGCCGGCTAAAAGGAGAAGGTAAATTTTTTGTTTCTTATTTTCTTTTTTTATTTTCTTTTTTTATTTTCTCTCACAATTCTTCAAAATCGTCTTATCGGCATATTATCGGTTTATATTATATAGTCGACGCGCGTTTAACAACCGCGACTATAAAACCAGAGAGGGATACGTATAGGTATATATATAATCACCGGACAAAGCGCGCGGTGATCGTAAATCGGCGATTCCCGGATTCGCGATTATAGTAAAAAAAAAAAAAGAATAAAATATACATATATGTATACCTATATAGTCATGGGTTTTTTTTCTTCTTCTTTTTCCTTTTTTATTGCACTTATCGTAACGGAAGTGAAGAAGCAATGAAAATTAGACTTATTATTAATTTTTTTTTTTTTTTTTTCAAACAGCGTATTCATATATTTAAATAAGAATAAAAGTATATAAGAAATAACTGTTATATACACGCAGTGTATTACATATATGTATGTATATTGTTGCGTCACGTAATTCTTCTATATGGCTGTATAAATATATGTACAATCAGCATAACATCGCGAGTCGTGTTTTAATAATAATTTATACATATGTATATATTTATATTTATATACTATATACATATATATATATACTTGTTGCAAGATCAGCTAAAACAAAATCTTATTTCATAAACTTGAATAATATCACTATATACGTATATAGGTAAAATAATAAAATGAAAGAAAGAAAAAAATTAAAAAAAAAAAAACGCGGTAATAATAATAATAATAATAATAATCATCGATGAAGATTTATATACGGAAATCATACACGCGCTATAGTATAGGTATATAATATGGCTATTAAACGATCCGGTATGATATACAACCTGTAGGGCTATATGCGTGCATATATATGTATTATTATTATGATTATTATTATTATATACACTCGTGTATGTATATAATACAGATATATATATATATACTGATACATCTAAATCCGATGTGCAGCGCACGCGAACTTTGCTGATCCGTCACGTAATGGAGATTTGTGGTCATTCGTGGATTTCCCACGCGTTCCAGGTTTATCGTTCTCTCTTTTATTCTATTCTATTCTATTCTCTTCAATTCTCTTCTCCTATATATGTATATATATCCTGCATCCTCCATATGTTCGATCTACAAACTTCCCGTATGTATATTTATGTATACATATATATATATATATGTATATATATATATATATATAGAGAATCGATATCATGTAATATAGGCATATAGGTACAATAATGCGTTATAAATATAATAGATTGTGCAATTTATCTTAAAATCGATCAAAATTCAAACTCAAAAGTCGTTTTTTCTTTGCATACCTAGACACAAATTCAACAAGAATATAATATTTCTTGCGTGTAATATATTACACAATGTAGATAGGTAGATATCGATACAGGTATATATATATATATATATATATATATATACATATATATATTCTGTGTATAGGAACCTTTTCGATTAACGTTAATAATATCGCGTCCATATATATATAGTGACGAAATAGGACTAACCGCGTTATTCTCTTTCCTGCGCGTGTACGCCGTCATGCATGAAATGGTACAGAGAGGCAAAGGCTGCAGGTCCGACTCCCTTTACTCTCAGAGGTATATATATATATATATGTATATATACATGTAGGTATTTTTACCTAATAGGTATACACAATCCGGCTACAGATATCTCCTCTTCTTATATATAAATATAAAATTATATATTTCCATCGGAAATGAAGTCGGAAAAAAAAAACAAGAATAGAGAAAAAAAATTGTTACATATTTGAGGGAAAAAAATCGCGATATATTACCTATTTTATTTTATGAGATCAGGTAATAATAATAGTAGTAGTAGCAGTAGTAGGAAAAGAAAGGAAACTGCTAAAGTAACGAAAGTCTGACTATATATACAATATATCTATTGTTTAATTATATTACCACTTATTTATACATAAGATATACTGTATACGTATAGAAGAAACGGTAATATCCTATAGATCGATTCTCGATTTAATGGCTACGTCATTCGTCTAATCGAGCACCTTATAACTGCAAAGGTGTTCGTTATAAGGTGCGCGGATAGAATTATTATAAGTAAGGATATGTACTACGTAAGGTATCGACGATACGCTCATACGCGATTTTTTCACAAGTTGTAGCTTCGATAAGGTTGATTTCACTCATTTATTATATGGGATACATGGAATTACTTGAATATAGAAATAATAATAAATATATATATATATATATATATACAGGGTGGTCCATTTTTAAGTTGGCACAGCAGAATATCTTGAGAACAACGTATTTTCGAAAAAGATGTTTGGAATAAAAGTTTCATGGCTCGGAGGGGGCAAAACACTGTACTTTTCATCCGGTGGCGGTTCAATTGGTCGTTCGTAGGTCAACATTGTTTTTTTTCAATGGGAACGTATACTTTTTTTCACAGATTTACATTTCGCATAAAAAAATAGAAAACTTTTATCCCAGGTTGTTTTTTCTACGACATCAATTTTTCAAGATATTTTACAATTGATAAAATAGGTAGCAGGAAGATATGGCGACCTAGCAGACCGATGTAGTGATCCGCCTATGTTTTTGTTTTCGTTCCATGAGGGTCAATCTACTCTTATGGAGTTAAATCTCGATTTTCGGGACAATCTCTGAAGGGTGATTTTTTTGTTTTTCAACTTCAGAGCGAAAATGATAGTAACACAAGATGCGGGAAATATAATTTCCCACAAGTTTGGTCCTTATCATTTTTACCCTAGGATCGATATTTTCAGAGTTAAACGCCAGCTCGTTTATTATCAACTTTATCGTAAAAATGGTAGGGAACAATCAGTTGTAGGAAAATTTATTATTTCTCACATCTTTCCTGTAACCAAAGTTGCAGGAAATAAAATAAAATTATTGTTATTATATTATCTAATTTAATTATTTCCTGCAACTTTTCTGTAACCGAACTTTCCTCTAACCGAAGTGATTCTATCATTTTCCCTCTAAAGTTGAAAATAAGCGAGCTGTTTGAAAAACAAAAAAAATCACCCTTCTAGGTCGCCATAGATTAATATAACATCGCTCTTTATACCTTTATACCGAAAGTAAAAGAAAAAAAATAAAGAAAGAGAGTCGCAGGTGGCGAATTTCAAGAATTAAACTACCCTCTACGCGCTAGTAACTTCTAATGCTTTACATGTGTACAAACTCGGAACGCCGTCCATCTATACATTATACCGAGTCTTGTAGTCGATGAGCAATAAATAGATACCTATATACTATATATATCGGTGATTCCGTTCTAACTGTTACTTTTTTGATTAAACATTTTTTGGTTCTATAATTAACCTTTTTAAATTTTTTAATGCATATTATTACTCTATTTTATTGTAAAAATCAAAGTCCGAGAGGATTTCGCTACAACTTCAAAATATCGAGAATGAGAATCAAATCTCAAATTTTCCGTGCCACGGTACCGACTCGTACATCCACGGTACTGACATAAAATAAATTTGGTAGACATTCTTCAGATAAATTATTACGAATTGTATTATAATTTATTTATGAATTGTATCATAACATTAATTAGATTTATGGATTAATTAGTTTGGATCATTTATTGCGACAAAAAAAATAACGAACTCATTGGTAAATCCTAGAAATGAACGTGACACGGTACGGACATTTAACTGATTTAAACCGTAAGTTTTCTCTGGACTGCAAGTTATATTATACGAAAGAAGCGATGAAATATGTTCACGAGGATCGTATTGATACAAAAATTTTATGAATAGATTGTTAATTGATGACCAGTGAGAGCAAACAGTACAGGACATTAATAGACACTGTTAGAATGGAATCACCCATATATATAGTATATGAATGAAAGAAATAATGAATGAAAACAACTCGCTACTTTAATATTGAATCATTTGAAGCACAGATTAATACAGATTTAACGTTTCTCTTTTTCTTCATCACGTTTATCTGTATTATTATTATTATTATTATTATTATTATTATTATTGTTATTATTGTTGTTGTTATTATTATTATTATTATTATTATTATTATTATTATTATTATCTACTATTACCGATGCATCGCTCGATTTTGTCCGTACATTATACAGGTATATAAAATTTCAACGGTTCATTCTATTTATGTATACATGTTTAACAGTATTTAACGATTCATTTTCCTGAACTAAATTTAAATTGAAAATACTTTCGTCTTATTTGGGTATCGTATAGGGGATCGTCGATTGTATTCGGTTTATCTTAAGACCCTTGTTATCGAAACGTAGAATATGAGGGAAGGGACTCGGGTAGCTGTAGTCAATCTCCTGCGGTGAAATTGAACCGAGTAACAACTCTCGAAAGCAGCTGTTACGACTACGGGAGCGAGAACCAGAATATACCTACTATACCTTGTCTTCAATATTCCGTTTAAACTCGTCGAATCTTCCGGGTATCGGGATGTATAATATAAAGAATTTTTGCTAACCTAGAAAGGATTCGTGTTTGCAAGTTGTTGGTTTTTTTTTTTGTTTTTTTTTTTTTTTATTCGAAAATAATCGTCCCGCCAGATCAATTCACCATCCTATCGTAAGGTTTTATCCAGCCTCACAAACCGATAGATATTTCATCAATTACAACGCGGTTTGTTAATATGTATGTACAGAAATGTGCATGTAGTATATATATATATATATATGTATATATACGACAGGGGGTACCCGGATGCGCTCTCGATCCCCCTCGTTCTTTCCCCTCGATTCACCTCTACCCCGCAGGTGATATACCTGAAGCTTCGCGGCGCGCGATGCAACGCTACTATATATATACATATACATATATATATATATATCTGTATCTATGTACATACCTACTATGTGTATATATGTCTTGGTACAGCGAAGTACAACGCTCTGGGCCGCGCTACCCTCGCGAGAGAGATATCTAGCTCAGGCTGTACCTTCGGTTCTCGTTAAATATTATTCATTAATTTATACAAGTGAAATTTGAGATCGCAAATCGGGTATATATTCTTTCATCAAATATACTTGTCGTTTTTCGTTTTTTTTTTTTAAATCTAATCGGTTTACTTTTTCTTATATTTGTATTTTTTTTCTTCATTACAGATCCGATGAGGACGACCCGAGCGGGGGAAAATACGGCAGAATGGAGGACGACAATATGCAAGACAAGGAGAGATTCGCCAGGTAATATATATATATCGTTAATTATATATATAATCGTCGTTAACAGTCGTTTTATTTACACACACACTGCATTAGATAACATTTTACATATACCACGGGAATATATACATAGGAAGATTTATACCTGGCTACAATCCGCGTGTCTCTGCGTATAACAGGGTATGTACATATGAAACGATATATCTACACCTAAGCTGTTGCTGCTGTTGTTCGATAGTCGCGCGCGCGTTTATAACGGCCCCGCGGCGGCGTGGGAATTCCTTCTAAACCGTATACACAATCCCTATATACAGCGATCCATCGATATATCGATGGTTTTCTTTTTTCTTTTTTTTTTTTTCTTATAAATCCGATAAATATTGAGAGCGATAAAACAAAAACAAAAAGAAACTGATAGAAAGTTCCAAAAGATAGTTCGTACATAACTTTCAACGAATAGTTTTTTTTTTTTTTTTTAATTATACGCAAGGGTTAAAATATACACGGTAAATATAATTCTTGAACGATTATATATTTCTATAGCTTTATGTATTTCATACTCCGCGGCTTATCCGTTACGTTTGTAAATATATATTTCCCGTCCCCGCCGAGTTACGCGACGAGAGACCGCGACGCAATAATATTATACCTATACCAACCTATAGGTATTCAAGAACCTTATAGTTTTTCAGTTATAATAACGCAATTACTTCGCGGCCGCAAATACGCCCGCGCCATGCTATGTACCCTCCTATACCCGCGTACATCTCCGTATTATCGCGCGATACTCCGCGACAGAGTTTTAAATAATATCAGATCTATATTAGTAGAACTATAATAACTGCGCTATTATATTATACTATATGTACAATTTTCTGTAATATTCTATGATCCCTATAATTTCTTATAAATACATATATGGTAATGTAAGACAATTTTTTTTGTCCGTGTAAAAAAATAAAAAAATTAAAACTTCATATTATTATTATTATTATTCGAACGCTCCCGCGATCTGTGCGCGTCTGCTGCGCGATTCTTCTCCGTGGTATACGAAACGCGGAGGGTAGTAGAGGCAGGTAGTACGGTATAGCTCTTTGCCTCATCGCGATGTATATATATACCTATACAGCGTATGCAGCGAGCTAGCTATACGCGCGGAGAGTTCCGAACCTACCTAAACCCCGCGCGCTGGTGCCGGCTGCGTGGGTATCATCAGTACGATCGAACGGTCAGCGTCGAGACGACGTGTAGTATTCTCTAGCGCACTGCCTCCCAGCCGCCATCTTACATCTTTACCTATAACATAACATAACATAACCATAACCAACTATAACCATAACCATAAACGTAATTGTGGTAAATCGCGGTTTCTTTACAAATATAACGTCAAACTTTATAAATTAGAAGAAAAAGAATGAAAAATAACTAAACAAACGATAATTAAATATAACAAATAAACGTAAGATATATAATATATGTGTTTGAAAGAAAAAAAAATTTTTATACATGTATACAAAATGTTATTGTCTATTTTTATATATACTCTTTATTTTAAAGCCTTTGTACATATATACATATATACATAGAATTAACACCCTAACTATATACACGTAATGATTAACTAAATAATCGAGATAAAGGGAGAAAGAAAGAAAGAAATAAGGGAAGAAAGAAAATATATGAATACCCTGAAGATTATCTTCTTATTATAGTCTGCAGCCTAACAGAGATCGCTGCTTATATACTATACTTACTGCTGTTGCAGATATGCTTTAAATACGTTTATGCTGATCTCTTATATGCGCGCTGGGGCTAAAGACAGAGGGGCGGGAGAGGGAGAGGGAGAGGAAGAGAGGTCGGTTGGGTAAAGAAGTTCTGCGATAGACCTATGACCTCGCAAAACCTCCGACTTCAGGCTCTTCTTCTCGCAAATTCTTTACCGCTTCTCGCGTATATATACTATATACGTACTATACTATACCGCGCATATATACATATATACATACCTGGATAAGACAACTGGATATATATATATATATAAGTATACATAGATATGGCACATATATCGTACCTATATAAAAAGTACCAGCGAGCTGTGTATATAACCAGCACTGGAGTTTTAAATTGCAAAGATAGCAGGGCATTACGCAAATCAGATGCGCTTATTCGAGAAAATATATATACATATATACGTATATATGTATGTATGTATACGCAGCGTTGGTATATACGTATATATATATATAGATATATACGTGTTAGTTCATGCTGGCTATACCCTATCTATCCTACCCTACCAACCAGCCAACCTACCTACCTACCTACCTACCTACCTACTTGCGCCGCAGCACCAACAGCAGCAACATCATGACAACGCGGAGGCGCGCGAGCTAGCGAGCGAGACTCGGGAATATCGCAGACCTTGCGATGCTGGGCGCGAGGTCATAGGGCGGACGCGGGGAAACGCGATCATCGGGCGCACAGACTCTTCTTATTATTCTTAACCTATACTTCTCTCGGGTTTTCTTATTATTTTTTTATTCTTATTTTTTTTTTTTTTTTTTTATCAGAGAACTTTGTAATATCTTTGTCAGGTATATACATAAACCTCGTTACTTTAGTGTATATATGTATGTATATATATATATAATATATACTTGCGATAGGTCATTAACATATGAATATTAGAAATTTGGCATTGACATTATATGTTTATTGTTGTTGTGTTTTTTTTTTTTGTTTTTTTTTTTTGTAATTTTTACACAGCCGAGAGAATCACTGCGAGATCGAAAGACGCAGGAGGAACAAGATGACCGCGTACATCACCGAGTTATCCGACATGGTACCCACGTGTTCGGCACTGGCACGTAAACCGGATAAACTTACGATACTCAGGATGGCGGTTGCTCATATGAAGGCGCTCAGGGGTGAGTTTATATATACAAATTTGAAAAGTTTAATCACACACCTCGTGTTACACGACATGATCGAAGTATACATATATATACCTCGGAAATAATCTTGTTTCAAAAGTTTTACTATATGTAATAAAAAATATATTCGGTAATATTACAGAAAATAAACTAGGAAAAATAGGAAAACAAAAAAAAAAAAAAAAATCATATAATTCTGCTATACGTATATAGGGCGGTATTATAATTACACATTGTACGGTATTCAAATATTTGGAATATCCGCGTCACATATTGCGAAGTCCTTGAATCATATGTTACATATGAATCCGATAACAACGCAGCCAAAGAAATCGGCGATACGTCACGGACGTTAAATACACATAAACAATGTCTGGTATATATATATATATATATTTCCGTTTTTATTATTTACTCGTTTATGACACGTGCGGTATATTATCGAAATGTAAAAAAATAAATAAAATAAAGAATAAACTAATATTCGTACATTATATATACCTACATATAATATGTATATCAGGCTACGGTCTTCGATTTGATCATTTTTTAAATTCAAATCCTCCCATGGGCCAGGGGACGTCCCTCCAAAAATATATTGTGCGAGGGTTAAATCAAGTTTAAGAAATTTCTATTCCCACCTTCTTACTCAAGTTATGTATGTAACGTATATTGTACACAACTTACGGATCACAGACCTCGCGGTACCCATGCCATGGCCCCATAGGCATTCGTATGCCAACCGCGAGTTTGCACGTTGAATCCGCAGGATCGCCCGTATACCTCCTCTACCTATATCTATGCCTCTGTCTCTGCCTCTGCCTTTGCCTCTGCTCGCGGTTCTTGGGACGAATCCGCGGTCGTAGACCGTCGACGCCGAGGAATTTATTAAATAAAATGAATCTATTCAGTTTAAATAGAATATTCCTATTATAGAAACGGGGAATAGAAATTTCTTAGATTTGAATTGTATATTATCGTGAAAAAAAAAACAAAAAAAATACTTCTTCGATACAAAAATTCTTCTCGCAATCGGAGAAACTGGGAATGATTACACGGATCAGTAGAACCCGTAGCTTATATTTTTTAGAGGGAGCTCGATAATGGATTTATCTTATATTTTAGTGTCTAGATGTTATTGTCTTTAGAGTATGTAGAAATGTATATATAGATATATATATATATATATACACGCGTCGGGCAAGACGGTCAATTTGTATTCAGGGAGAATTTTAGTTCTTCGTTGTCGTCGTCGGTAAGGAGAGGAGAGGAGAGGGAAAAAGTAACGGAGATAGAAGAAGTGACTATAAACAATGCGACGGTATGGACAGAAAGAAAGAAAGAACTCTCGGATACGTTTTATACACTTAACTATATACACTTGACAAAGAGACGGTATTAAATCGCATCGGTTTAGTCAGAGAGAAAATACACGCGGGGAATCACGGGGTACCGCAGAGGCGGGCGGTACACCGGAAACATATATCGTGCTTTCTGCATTCGATATTACCCTCCGTGTCGCTGTATATACAGTATATACCTTACTCCAGGCCTTCGGTAAAGAATTTCTTATGTTTTAACCATGTTGAGATCCTCCCGGTTTCAAGTTCGGAAGATTCGATTTCCCGGTGCTCGAAAATCCCCGTTCCGTTCGAATTTCAAGTTCCGGAATTTTGAATCTCCCCGCCACTTCGTTTCAAAGTATTTCAAATCGGCTATCTCTAGACTCCCGGGAAAATAGACTTTCGAAAAACTGCGAATCGGTTATAATATATTCAAATTTCGAACTTCACCACTATTCACCGTACCGTTAACGCAAATTTGAGAAATTGCTAAAACGTTCGATTTTCTATATGCGGAATATTTGAATTTCCTTTTCCATCAGGTACCGGAAACACCAGCACGGACGGTACCTACAAACCGTCGTTTCTAACGGACCAAGAATTAAAGCATTTGATCCTCGAAGCGGCCGATGGTTTTCTATTCGTCGTCAGCTGCGACACGGGACGTATAATATACGTATCCGACTCTGTAGCGCCTGTGCTTAACTATTCACAGAGCGAGTGGTACGGTACTAGCTTCTACACCCAGGTACACCCCGACGACGCTGAGAAAGTACGGGAACAACTTAGCGCCGCGGAACCCCAGCATGCTGGCAGGGTCCTCGACCTCAAGACTGGTACCGTCAAGAAAGAGGGACACCAGTGTGAGTATATCACCTACCAGAAATTATTTCAACGAAATAAAATGAAACGATTTTTTTTTTTTTTTTTTTTTTTCAACGCACGAACACCGATGAAATGATTATTTTTTATTTTTGTTTTTTTTTTATTTATTTTTTTATTTTTTAAAAATTTTTTTGAAAAAAAAAACCGTACGAATTCATTATCAAACGATTACAGCTTCGATGAGACTCTGCATGGGATCGAGGAGGGGATTTATCTGTAGGATGAAAGTCGGTAGTCTACAAACAAGCGGCGATATGGCCGCTGCTCATGGTCTACATCGTCTAAAACAGAGAAATTCGTTGGGACCACCAGCCAGGGATGGGCAAAGCTACGCCGTCGTTCATTGCACGGGTTACATTAAGAATTGGCCTCCTACCGGTGGGTATAACTAATTTGAAACATCAAAGATGATTAAACTAAAGTCTGATGCTTCAGGTATCTTCGAATTTGATTCGTCAAAGATTTCTGATCGCAAAATGTGTAGAAAATGTTTATAAACTCGTTAAACCAAAAATTTTTTTGTAACAGTTCGACCGGATTGTTCGTTTTCCTATTTCCTAACGGAATATTTCTAAATCGTAGGTGATTTTGTTTCCCCGTGTGTACCAGGTGTGGGTATAGGTGACAGAGGACAGGGCGGAGTTCAGGGTGGCCCCGACGGTGTCGGTGGCGAAGATTCTAGCACCACTCATTGCTGTTTAGTAGCTATCGGCAGACTGCAAGTCACTAGTACACCTAATACCAGTGATTTGACTGGTTCAAATAGCAACAACGGTGAGAATTGACAAATTATTCCATTGATTATGCGTCAAAGTCACCCTTGGGACCCTCCTTTCGACTCTGAACCATTTATTTGTGTCTAGAATTCATTTCCCGCCATTCCGCGGAGGGGAAATTCACCTTCGTTGATCAAAGGGTGGGCGGAATCCTGGGCTACACGCCTTCCGAGCTCCTAGGACATCCCTGTTACGATTTCTTTCATCCCGAAGACCTAACGCACATGAGAGAAAGCTTCGAACAAGGTTGGAGAACGTTTTGGCATCGTACATAGACCAAAAAATCCAAAACTACCGAAATTTCAGTAGATCGTTTACCAAAAATCACTGAATTACCTTTTTTTTTCAGTATTAAAACTCAAGGGGCAAGTCATGTCTGTGATGTACCGGTTTAGAGCGAAAAATCGCGACTGGGTTTGGCTCAGGACGTCAGCCTTTGCTTTTCTCAATCCGTACACAGACGAGGTTGAGTATATAGTCTGTACAAATACAACGGCGAAATCCCTCCACCCTGGCAGCGAAGGGCAGACAGAAGGAGAGCCAGTAGCTGCCTACGGACAACCCAGCCTGGATTATAGCGTCCAAAGACATCCGGCAAGGGATCCGATATACTCTGCACATCACATGATGCAGCATCCAGCCACCGTTGCGACTGCAGGTAAATTTTTTGATATTTTTCTCATCGCTTCTTTGGAATTAACTAATTCCTACTATTATTTCAAGGACCACAACAAGCCAGGCCTTCTAGCGCTCAGAACGTCTATCAAGGATACGAGACTACCCAGTCTCCGATCGCCTATGGATCTCCTGGGCAGCAGAGCGCCGCTTCTTCGGTTTTAAACCGGATACAAAAGCCTGCAAACACTTCGCCGACCCCTGTTCAACAGGCGTGGGCTCTCAGTAGACAAGTAAATATCAAGCTAAGAGGAAGAGGAAATGTAGAAGAGTATTTTATCGTGGTTTTCATCGCCTTAATCGAAAATCACGTAGTTATTGCAAATGGTATCGATCTTTCGACCTGTATCTTCGTTTCCTTGGTCCCGAAAACGTGAAAAATTCGTAAAAATTATAGAGAAAAGTTTTAGGAATTTTCCTTAGAATTCTAAATTCTTCTGACAAAATTCGACAAGGCTAAACAAAAATTGTATTTCTTTGTCACTTTACGCAGCAACAACCGGTTACCGAAGGCTATCAATACAGCCAGCTTAGCCCGTCGAGATCTCCTAGCGGTCCAACGTATACACAACTTAGCAGCGGTGCCAGAACACCTGCGGCTCCTTACCACGCGGTCACAACCGTTCCAAATAATCCAGGTAATAATTAGATGGAAATTTAGAACTCTGATGTGAATCTTGTCCTGAGATAAATCAAAATTAACGAGTCGTTATTTAATTTTCTCATCTCATTCTCTTCATTTTCTAGGAATGTGGGGCTGGCAAGGTCAGCAGCATCAAGGGCCTCACCAAGCTCAGCAAGACGGTGGTCAGGCGGGAGCTCCGGTAACTGCTCAAAGTCAGGGACCTCATCCGTCGCAAGGAGGTCCAGGACCTCAGCCTCAAGAGTTGTCTGACATGCTACAAATGTTACAGGACCAAGGGGGAGCGTCTGGCTTTGAGGAGCTGAATATGTTTAATACAAATTTCGAGTAGAAATTAAATTTAATGGAAATTAATAGAAGAGAGGAGAGTATCGGTCGAGTTGATTAAACGATGATAATAGGTAATAAGGACAAATTTTTCACGTTTAAAAAAAAAAAAAGAAATCTTTATTATTTTTCATTCATTCATTCGTTTCGTCGTTGTATAATATTCTTCCGGCTCTTTGTAATTACGATCGTAAAAAGAATCGTTGAAAATTTAATCTCGGATCTTTTTTAACTAAATTTCTAAATATCGTGGTTTTAAATATTAATTAATTGTAAATTTTTCAATATTGACTTAAAAAAGAGAGAAAAAAAAAAAACAATTCATAAATCTATATTCATATTCATGTTTCACGCTATAACTCCGTTAACTTTTCTTCTTCTTTTTTTTTTTTTTGTTTTTTCTTTTCTTTTCCATTTTTATTTTCATTTCTTCAGGGAGTTCATAAACAAAAAAAAAAAAACAAGTAAATTAACGAATGATATTTTTCAGACTTTCAAATGACATCAATTTTTTAACAACAAGGCTTGATTATTCGTTGAATTTTTAAAATATGAGAAGGACTAGCTTGAAGAATTTTTCATCTTTTTTTATTTTATTTCTTTTCTTGTTTAATGCGTTTTTTAATTTCCCAAACGGTGCAATTATATTGTGTATTTTAAAATAAGACAGAGGAGATAGAAGTTTGAAAAAAAATAAAATAAAAGAAAACACAATGTACAAAATTACCTAAACGCACTGGAAAGCTTGTCGTTAGTGTGCAAAAGAGAGAGAAGAAAAAACAAAAATGAAAAAAACAAAAAAAACCAATATTAAATCATTCATAGATTTTCTTTTCTTAGATAATTCTACATAATACAGTAATTATGATAATATTATTAATAATATAACATAGCACATAGATATTATATTAATGAAATAATTGTAATTATAAGGCGGTCACTTGTGAATTGTTGCATTTGTATATGTTTTAGCATAAAAAAAAAAGAAAAAAAAAGAAAAAAGAAAGAAAAGAAAAGATTTTAGATCCGAAAATTCAAAAAGATATAAGTAAAAGAAGAAAACAAAAACAAAAAGAAAGAGACAAAAAAAAAAAACAAAAAGCACACACCATAGCATATCATAATCACGAGAAACGACAATTTTTCACTAATATAATGGGGAATATAAATACGGAATACACAGAAATGCATTATATCTATTTAATTTTCTCATTGATATATTTAAGAAAGAAAAAACAATAATCCTAATTTTAACATAAGGAGTTTATTTAAAATCGAGAATATCTATTCTCACAGTTTGAGTTTCACCGCAGATAACGACTTTCTATCTTTTTTCTTGACTAAATTTCCCGTCTTTGATTTTATGTGGCTTTTAACTTGGTCCTGTAGCTGGTTAAAGAACGCTGTGGACGATTTAGCCACGTTTCCACTCGTCTCATCAATCTTTGAAATGTTTCTTTCCTTGCTCAAGTTCTCAATAATCTTTGTCGCCTTTTCTTTACTGTATTTATTCCCAAGTCCGGGCCTCAATTTCTCTACTATTTTCTCCCTCTTCTCCTTCGCCTTTTCTCGCTCCCTTTGCTTCAGCTTCTTCTGACGTCTCTCCCTCTTCATATCCGTATCCGTTCGCTCACCTTTCCCTATCAAATCGCCCCGGGATTTTGCTACAAGAAATTCATTCGTTAGTCGGAACAATTTTCAGCCTCTATATACAAAACTAGAATCTTTTCTCTCGTTTCCAATTATTCTCACCTTTTATCTCCTCCGGAGCCAACAACGTAGCTTCGCTCGTTGCCACCGGCGCTACCTCTTCCATTGTTATTGCGGGAAGATTGCTAACGATTTTTACATCCGGTCGAACCTGAAATTCATAAATTGAACGTTTATCGCGTACCATACTAAAAAGTTCTTAAGATTCTCGGTCATTTTAAATCCAGCCTCACCATTTTCGGGGTATAATGGAAATTAGCAAGGGCGTCAAGCTTGTCGAACAACGACTTCATCATTTCCCTGATTTCCTTATGTTCCTTAGGTTCCTCAGCCTCCTTATCCTCGTTATCAGGATTGCTTGCCTCTTTCCGCTTCAAGTATTCATTTTCATAAATCTGTGCGAGGCTCACTTTGCTCTTCTCCTGATCTAATATCAGCTTCTTTTTATATTCCATAGGAGTTTCAACAGGCTTAAACTTCTTCTCAACGTCGTCCCAAGCCTTGTCCTTTATTCTCTGCCTAATAATATCCTCCAGCTTCATGGTAGTCTGGTCAGTTATTACCGGCGGAGGCCTGGATGTAATATCAAACTCCACATGCTCCTCCAGCAATGAATTCTGCGGTCTAGCCGCCGCGTCGACTTCCCCCTTTAATTGCCAAGGCTTTTCAGAAACAGCGGCTTCCTCCAGCTCGTCAATCCTCATCCTCAGTCTCTCCTGCCGCATTTCCAAGCTAGATTTCACGTCGTTTATCCTATCATTTTCGTCCTCTGAATTACCCGTTCGATTTTCACCTTCGATATTAAACTTGACCCGTTTATCTCCGAGTTTAAAAGCCTCTGGCGAATCAATGGCCGAATCGTCATCCCCAGACTCTCTCCCAAGCTCAAGATCACTTCCTCCTTCCTCCTCCTCGCTCCCGGAATTAAAACCCTCTCCGTTATCCGGTTCGTCAAAGAAATCTTTAAACTTTAGGGATCTAGGGTCCGCTTCTCCCTCTTCGCTTTCAGAATCGTAATCAAACAAGTCTACAGATTCTTCGTCGGACTCGTCGCCCTCGTTTTTGTTCCGTTTATCTTCTTGAAAAGCCTTTTTGTCTTCTCTGGTCAGATAATCGTCCAGTTCTTGGAGTTTGAAGAAAGTATCGTCGACTATAGAAGGCCTGATCTTCTTTCTCGCCTCTTTCCTCAGTTTCTTTTTCTTCTTCGGTCTGCCAAGACCGTTTTCCAGACTATCGTCGCTGGAGAGTTCCGAATTAGGTGCTGAGATCTCTTCCCTTTCCACAGCTTCGTTCGGATCCATCTTCTCTTCTTTGTTTTGGGTCAACTTGATGGGTAGATTTAGTCTGTTGGATGCGGTCAACGCTTTCGAGGCTCCTGTTAATAGATACGGGAATTCTCCCTCGTTCTGTAGTTCTAATTGCTGCCATATCTGCTCTGCGTCAAAACCGTCAGTTATTAATTCTGGGAGAGCGTCGGTCTTGCGGGCCAAAGACTGTTCCTTGGTAAAATCGTACAGGGATTTTAGCGAGTCACGAAATATCGACGATACTTTATCCTGGACGCTGTAAACGAAGGAGAATGTTTAACGCGGCGATTATAATAACCGGGCTCCTATTTTAGACCTTATTTCAATAAGATTAATGCGTGTTTTTAACGTTTAACTAACCTCAAATAGTTTTCCGGTTTTTTAGTGTTCGCTTCGACGACTTGCAGGACATCTTCGAAGACGTTTGATCTTTTCATTATTGTGGCTTTATTACGGTAAGCTTGTCGATCGGTTAGAGATATAAAATCTTGATTCTATATAGGAGAACCATGCGTCGTCTGTAAAACACGTGTCTATCAATGTGTTTTGTTTGTGGTTATGATTTTGTGATCTTCTGATTACCGGTAGAGTTTCGGCACGTAGTTTAAACACGATTTGTAAGATGGCGCTGAAGATCGATCAGCTGAGCGGGTCATTGAACCCTGACATTGACCTACATTCGATTCGCCGTGTATATTCAGCGGCACAGCTGACGGGAATTAGTCGTGAGAGTTGAATGTGCCGCTGACGAGTGGGAAATTCAGTAATTAGCAAGAGCGTATATTGAGGAATATGAATATACCAGAGATCAGTATATACCTGGACACAGAACGGGACGTCGAATTAGTTTACGTATGAAATTAGAGGTAGTCTGTGCCCTGGGGTGAGGGATCTCAGCAGATCACTTACTTGGGCAATCAGAGAATTGATTGAGATGATAATTTAAGAATCATTTTGTCAGTGAACAGCCGTTTGTCTAATACTGAAGAGAACGGTACCATACTACCGAGATAGAATTATTGGCGATTGTTTACGATGAATTCAAGTCTTTATTGTTGCAGATTTCAGTCCATGAGTTGAAAATAAGAACGTAGGGCAATGAATTCTGACTCCTGACTGATCACTCTAATATAATAATATATATATAATTATGTAGCAAATTTTTCCACTTATTGAACGCAAATAAAAAAATTTCAAACAATTTATTCATTTCTACGAATCATTATATTATGTAACCCACATGCCATCCCAACAATCCTTTATTCCGTTTTTGGCAATAAACGCATGAAACCATGTGTGCATGCGTATATCTATACACTATTCCTTATTCCCGCCAAAAATACTAGCACACCTCCTTGGGTGACATGCTCTCCTGATCTCAGGTGGGATTTTGTCGAAACATGCCCATAACTAGCGTTCTTCGGAGTTAGTAAAATTTTTATTCGAAAATTTTTGCTCCTGGTATCAGGAGAACATCTGACCCGAGGAGGTGTGCCAAAATTTTTGATATGCGTATAGATATAGGCATGCATACGTGGCTTCATGCACGTCTCTATATATTTACTTATATATACTAGCGTTTTTCGGAGTTAGAATGATTTTAAGTCGAAAAATTCCTGCTCCTGGTATCAGGAGAACATCTGACCCGAGGAGGTGTTCCGAAATTTTGGATATGCGTATAGATATAGGCATGCATACGTGGCTTCATGCACGTCTCTATATATCTACTTATATATACTAGCGTTTTTCGGAGTTAAAATGATTTTAAGTCGAAAAATTTCTGCTCCTGGTATCAGGAGAACATCTGACCCGAGGAGGTGTTCCGAAATTTTGGGTATATGTATAGATATAGGCATGCATACGTGGCATCATGCACGTCTCTATATATCTACTTATATATACTAGCGTTTTTCGGAGTTAGAATGATTTTAAGTCGAAAAATTCCTGCTCCTGGTATCAGGAGAACATCTGACCCGAGGAGGTGTTCCGAAATTTTGGATATGCGTATAGATATAGGCATGCATACGTGGCTTCATGCACGTCTCTATATATTTACTTATATATACTAGCGTTTTTCGGAGTTAGAATGATTTTAAGTCGAAAAATTCCTGCTCCTGGTATCAGGAGAACATCTGACCCGAGGAGGTGTTCCGAAATTTTGGATATGCGTATAGATATAGGCATGCATACGTGGCTTCATGCACGTCTCTATATATTTACTTATATATACTAGCGTTTTTCGGAGTTAGAATGATTTTAAGTCGAAAAATTCCTGCTCCTGGTATCAGGAGAACATCTGACCCGAGGAGGTGTTCCGAAATTTTGGATATGCGTATAGATATAGGCATGCATACGTGGCTTCATGCACGTCTCTATATATTTACTTATATATATACTAGCGTTTTTCGGAATTGGAAAGATTTTACGTCTGAAATAATTGCTCCTGGTATCAGGAAAGCATCTGAGCCGAGGAAGCGTTCGCAAATTCTTCAGTAGCTGAAAATGCATTACATCTAGTTTCCTACAGTTCTTATTTGAAATAAATAATTGCAGGGAAGGGAAAGTGGAAAATAACGAAGCGATTGGTCATACACATATGTAGGAATTTATTGCTGCAGCATAGATACAATCTTATTCATTGTCAAAGTTATGTACAATTTCTAAATTGTAATTGTTTCTTAAAAATAAATATGTTACCCATCGCGATTGATCGAATATCTTGATTTGCTTCCTGACATACGAGGTATCATAAATAAAGTACATCCGTATTATAATTTATAACAATATTCTACCTAATATAATCAATCTCACAAAGAAGGACGAGTATTAGAATATCACTGCGTTCGGAATATTCCTATCGAGTCTCGTCAACGCAACCCCCCTGTGTACTCGTTGACGCCACGATGGCCACTGAGGTCACTGACTCCGCGACAGGTGCTATTATCCTAGGTCAGTGCTCCTTGCCGGTAAGTTGTCCCAGCGGGGCAAAAAAGAATGGTTTTCCATCTAGCGGTCAAACTGCCGAACTAAATCTGCCGGTAACATCGGACATATCGGATAACATCGATGATATGCAACCCGCATTGCAAAACTGTCTTATGGGTTGCATATAATAAGGCGCCAAAATTTTGACGTTTCTCGGAGTTGAAAATATTTTAAGTCGAATATTTTTGCTCTTGGTATCAGGAGAACATCTGACCCGAGGAGGTGTGCAGAAATTTTTTCGAAGTTAGAAAAATTTTAAGTCGAAAATTTTCGCTCCTGGTATCAGGAGAACATCTGACCTGAGGAGGTGTGCTGAAGTTTTTTTTTTTTTTTTAAATTCATTGCGCCTGATGATATGCAACCCGCAGTGCAGAACTGACTTATGAGTTGCATGTGATAAGGCGCTGAAATTTTTGCATTTTTCGGAGTTAAAAAATTTTGAGTCGAAAATTTTTGCTGACGGTATCAGGAGAACATCTGATCTGAGGAGGTGTTCCGAAATTTTTTCGGAGCTAGAAAAATTTTAAGTCGAAAATTTTTGCTGATGGTATCAGGAGAACATCTGACCTGAGGAGGTGTTCCGAAATTTTTTCGGAGCTAGAAAAATTTTAAGTCGAAAATTTTTGCTGATGGTATCAGGAGAACATCTGACCTGAGGAGGTGTGCTGAAATTTTTGGAAAATTTATCGCGCCCAAAACTGACTTATAAGTTCCATGCAATGATGCGTCAAAATTTGGAATTGGAAAATAGTAAGTAGAAAATAAAAAGAACAATGATCTTTTTTTTTGTCGATTTTATTACATTAGCCAAACAGCTGAAACTGATGATATACACTTGGAGTACGTGAATTGATTTGATTTCAACGGTTTTACACAGAGAACATACTTAATTAATCAAGCGAATCGCAGATGGATCTTCTTCCTGATGTATCTTAAACTGTTATAACCAGATAATAACTAACATCTATCGAAATCTCTATTCTATACTTGACATAATATAAGTATGTACACTACGTACGTAAAAGTAGAATAGATATTAATGCATATTCAATAAAGGTGAAAATATTAAATTCGGATACACAAAAGATGTTAAAACACTAATTATACATAGTTCTAGGTATATTAGTCGTACACGGCGTATTACATTATAGTTTTAACAATTGTCGTCGAATAAAAATTGATATAAAATTAGTATACAGATATACATTTTTTACGCAATTTTATCCAGAGGTATAAGAAAAGAATACTCTGGGCCTGTAAGAACCTAATTATTAGTATTAATTTCCCATTATTTAATCCAGTGTCTTACCCTCAAGTATATATATATATAGGTATAAATCCGAGTGGGTGTATTATGTAATTTAATTATTAGCGAATTACTGAAATGCTGAATTTTTTTTTTCTTTTCACTTCTCCACCGTCAAACATTATCACAAAAGCAGTACGATCTACAGTCTTAAAAGTATTTCTACAATGCCACTTATATATTTGATGCACTGAAAGGCTCTCAACTGAATAATCATTCACAGGTATTTTAATAACGAATAGTAACTATATACTGGGTGGTATAATCGAGATAAAGAAATTAGATGTATATGATTTATAGTAAATAAGGATTGAGAGAAAAGCAAAGCAAAGTAAAGCAAAGTAAAATAAAATAAAACTATTGTATAATCTTAATCCCAACGTTCGGTTAAATCTCATTCTTCGAAATCCTTCGACAATTCTCTATACCAGATTTATAATCATAAAGGTGAGTGAAAAATGTTCATGTAAATAATAACTCAACTAACGATCTATCGATCACATATATACTATATATAGTATAGGAATTTTGTAACACCTAGGATAACATAACTAATAATTAACACAGCAATGATTATTATCATTATATTAAAAGTTAATAGTAAAACTAAAATACAAATTTTGCTCCACGAACGAATTTCCGTTCCCTAAAAGATCCACGTAAATAATATTCTTACGTTACACTGCATCGCGAGTTGGCTATTTTCGCGCCATTTCAGTCATAGCTTCGTTATGCGGCTTGCCCCGCGCACATGCCGCGAAGCGTGGGGTGGGAATGAATTTCACTTCACCGTCTCTCTATAGAGAAGCCCGAGTGGATATTTTCGGCCAGAGTATGTATACGAAGTTATAATACCGAGTGAGGATGACGTTAGAACCCCCACGCCCCCAAATCATCTCTACATGCGTCGCGACGCCGGGCTTAGACTATTTAAACTCGGGGTAAACTGGCTTGGATTACAGTCAGTTCTTCTGCTAACCCGCGGGTACCGCGCGTTTTCAACTCTTCCCAAAATTTTCATTACCGTTTTATACAAATTTTGATTCAGAGTTTCCAGTGTCTTCGATATATCGTTACACATTATACTATAATTAACCGACAAGTTATTTTTTTCTTCCCTGCTGTTTCTATACACGGTAGATGTATGTAAACCATGATTTTCCGTCATTTTCCTACAATCTATATTTCGTAACTTATTTTTTATTATTGTTTTTTGTTTCTTTTCTCATTCATTTTATTTAGTTTTTTTTCTTTTTTGTATTCTTTCTTTGCGGTCTTACATCTATAATATAATAACGCTTGGAATAATACCTAACTAAATTACGTGGTCTTTGCTGTTGTTCCTCAATTTTTTTCTCGTTGTTAATTTCATTCTTTTTAATATTGTGTTTTCTTCTTTTTGTTTTTTTTTTTCTTATTTTCTTATTTTCTTTTAAGGCTTTCCTCGTTAATACTAGATTTGAGACAATCATATGTAATAAGCTGTACCGTACCATACAGTCTTGAAATTATTTTATCCTAATCTCTAACTTACGTAAAAGCTAAACGTTAAGCCGTATTATACCTAAATATTAGCAATCGTTATATGTATAATAGGTAGGTACGAGGTACAGTGGAATATAACACCCTTAACTCTCCCTAACTTACATCTATAATAATAAGATCGCTTGATTAACACCGACGTTAGTGATTATTATATGAATAATAATTAATAACAGTAATAATAGGAGCTCGCGCTGTCTGACTTTAGGTCGGAGACTCGACGAGCTTTAGCTTTAAGCCCTGTATTAATTAATCGACGCTTTATTAACCGTAAGCTACTAATGCGATAACACGACTTAATTAGTCAAATTTTTTCCTAAAGGAGGGAATATTACAGTGACTCGAGAAAAATAAAAAATAAAAAATAAAAAATACATATATATATATATATTCATATTATATCATCAGCCTCGTGTGTATAATGTTAGAAAAAAAAAAATCTTTAATAATTTGTGTGTCAAATATTTGCAACTTTCGGAAAGTTATGCATATACTATACTGTACCTATATGCGAAAACAGATTTTGAATATTTTTTTGTTTTTTTTTGTTTTTTTTCTCAATTCGAAGTACGCGTTAAAAAAAGAAGAAAAAAGAAAAGAAAATTGTACGAAGAAATCGTTGGACATATTATCATATCAGCTGTGATATTTAAATATATATATGTACACGACGGAAGATCGTTAGTCTATATATAATAATATAATATAATAGTAAGCTCTATATATTAAACACCGAAAAATTCTATACGGAAACAATTTTCATTTTTATATCAAAACGCGAATTTAACTTAATTTAATTTATTTTAATTTAGTTTATTTATTATCATCGATGTAAATGTATTCGTTCTGAATAACTAATCAAGCCCTAAAAATTAGTATATTATTGTTTCAACTATACACACAGTTACGAAGAAGAAGAAAACGAAATAAAATATAGGATATTATATCGGTGGTGCTCTATACGAGTTGAAAAACCGTGTTAATTATTATTATTTCTTTATCGTTTTACTTTTCTTTTTTTCATCACAAATTAAGATTCTCCGTTCAAAAAATTTGGTCCTGAATGTATTTCATTGCTTTTTTTTCTTTCATTTTTTTTTTTTTACACTTTTCGCATAGATTGTTCATATATTTCCGTGTGTGGGTATATGTGTCGTGTGTGTATGTATATATATATATATACCTTATATAGGCTATACGTATAATGATAATATTATGTTCACCAATCGCATAAACATACATATATACCTATACGTAATAGTATAATTATATATTTATTAATATAGAAGACACTTGGAGAAACTCTGAAGGTGACGTTTTTTTTTTTTCTTTTCTTTTTTAACCCATTACTTTTATATCTTTCATTCGATTTCTTTTAACCCGCCAGATCATGTCGGTGGTACCTCTGATGTTCAGAGACTGGTGGGACGATCTGGACCGTCCAGCGTCCCGACTTATAGATCAACATTTCGGGAGCGGTTTAGATCGCGAAGACTTACTCACGGGATTATCAAGCTTGAATTTAGCCAGGCCTAGATCGGTCTTTGGTAATCCGGGTTACTACAGACCCTGGAGAAACGTTGTCAGACAAAATTCGGGCGGAGCAAGTACCGTGCAAGCGGACAAGGACAAGTTTCAGGCAAGTTTTTTTGTTTTTTGTAATTTTTTTTTTATCATTATTGTCATCATTGCATAAAATTTAACCTCCGCTATTTTTTGTTTGTTCTTTTTTTTTTTTTTTTTGTATTCTTTCCTCTCTCTCACATCATCCCACAACGGCCGGGGAGTCCCCTGCGCGCAGGGAATCCCCGGCCTAGGGGGAGGGGGGGTTGTGTCTACGCTTTCGGAGCTACTAATCCGGTTGCGAAAGAATCTCTACTTATTTTCTTATTTTTTTTTTTTTCTCTTTTCTTTGTGGTTTTTCCTCTTTCCTCGCAACTGACTCGCGGAAATTCGTTTGGATGAAAGGTAGAAAAAAATTACACCGCTTATTTTATAATTATTACACGCGCTACCCTGAGTCGATATCCTGTGTGTGTTTGCGTTTGCGTTTGTTTGTTAAACTAGTTAAACAAATATTAAATGTTATTCAATTGTTTTTACACGCGGTTCTCGATTGATCGTTGTTGTTTTTTTTTTTCTTTTCTGGTCTTACGATTTTTCTTTCTTTATTTTCTTTTTCTTTTTTCAATTTAACCCAACCCAACCCCCAACCCCCAACCCCCCTCCGCGCTATATCCGGATGTACACGCCAGTGGTATCGGTACGTCGATCTACTATATTCAGCATAAGTGGCATTTCCAGAATTTTCTCTATACGATATATACAGACTACAAACTACATACTACAGCATTTCAATACAGTTTGTTATTTTATTTTTATTTTTTATTTTTTGTTAAACTTGTGCGTTTCGTTATTTATTCCCTAACTCTTTTTCATTTCTGTCGTTCTCCCTTCCTTTTTTTTTTTTTTCTTCTCCTTTCCTCCTTATCCGCGATTGTACATATACTAACTATATATACTTGATAAAACACTGGATTACATACTCTCTACGCACATAATACTATGTATAATATACGTCTGTCGGTGAATTTTTTTGTTTTTTTTTTGTTTGTTTCTTTCTTTCTTCAACAATAATATCGATAATAATTATTTCATCAATCTCAACTCGCTTAGCCTAAGCATCATTAATCATCAATAATTTATTTTTCTTTCTTTTGTTTCTACTTTTTCTTATTTTATTTTTATTTTTATTTTTTTTTTCTCTTGTTACTTCTCTTTCTTCGAAAGGAATTATCAAATTCTGATGTGAATCGTTGGGGTTTTTTTTTTTTTTTTTGCTTTTTCTTTCTTGTTCTTTTTCTAATAAAATATTTCCGTGTGTACGTCGCGCATGTGTGTGTCTGTGTGTCGAATGTGTAATCGAAAATTCCGCCCCAAGGTCCCTGTAGAGACGATGCTCTACAAAATATCGTTGTATATATGGAAAAATTTATACGAATAATCAATTTTCTCAAAATTACAAACGATTTTTTTTTCTTTTTTTTTTTTTCATAAACGATTTAAAATCCGGGTTCGTACGGATCCGCCTTTGGAACAGGGGTGGGTAATATATGTGTGTGTATATATATACCCGATGAAATTTGTACTGTCACAGTTGAATAATGTCTCGTGTAGCGAGCCGAGAGGAAAAAAAAATAAAAAAATAAAAAATACTTAATTAAAATCAAAGAAAATCAAAACGAAAGGATTCTTCTGATTTTTCTTTTTTTTTTTTTCCTCTTTCTTTCTTTCCTTCCTTCTCTGAACTCAGCAGCTGCAATAACGCGTCGCTACCGAATCTTTATAAACGGGCGGGGAGGAGGGGCGGGTTGAATAATGATCTATTTTTAACTGAAGTAAAATATACGAAAGTTGGAGCGCGCGCGCGCGCGTGCGCGTTTATTTCTGCGAGAACACCGCGATTCGACTAAAAAGACTGAACTAAAATACTTCTTTTTTTATTTTTATTTATTTATTTTTTTATGAATCACGAGTTTCACTGTTGAAAATAAATCGCGAACTGCAGATTACAGAAGAAGTGGAAGAAGAAGAAGAAGGGGGTGGGGCCCCGCCACAAGCAGAGCCAAATGATATCACAAATGATCGAACCCCTCCGCGGGAGTGAAATATCCCACGCCGAGGATCTACTCTGTTTTTTTTTTTTAAGGATTTTTTTATTTTTTTTGTTTTTTTTTTTAATTTATTTATTCATTTCTCTCATTTTTGGTTCTCGCTCTCTTGGGTTTTATTAAATTGAATGGGAGACAAGTTTACGTATAGCGAAGATCGAAAACGACGGGGAGAAATGAAAAAAGGAAAAAATAAAATAAAATAAAAAAGGGAAAACTTAAAAAAAAATTTAGGCGGGACTGTTATATGTTACTGACTGACCAAGCGCGGTATTTTCGACCACTGAGAGAATCTATTTTGAGGTATCTTGTATGGTTTTTTTTTTCTTATTTTCCCTTCTATCAGTTTCTCAATTTTCCTTCGACTTAGGCGTGTGTGTTTTGTGTACGTGTACAAGTGTATCAATGAATTTTAAAAGATCCGCAGTAGTTGTAGTATGTTGTAGTATGTGATGAAAAATTTGTATACGGGCATAAAGGGGCGCCTGCGCACCCCCCGGTGAGCAAAACCACTCCCCGAAAGATATTTTTTTTTTTCTTTTTGTTTTCAAAACTCGTATATACGTGTTATATCGAATGTATATACCATATATATATATATAACAAATCAGTGCCAACGTAAATACTCAATTCGTGGCGGTGGCGGTAATAATAATAATAATATCTATAAATCTATTCAATATATATACCTAATAGAAAAATATAAATAAATTTACAATAAAACTAGATATATAACGCAATTTCACGCGCTTGTTTAGTATGTGCATTTATATGATTTTCGTATATTAATGTATGCATATGTCTGTCCTGTCTCTTATTTTCCTGTGTTTCAATTTTTAACATTAATATTAATATTTGGAAATTGAGAGAAAAGAAAAGAAGAAAAAAAAATAGAAAGAAAAAACCACCAAAGATCAATTCAATACTCTGATCGCATCTGTTTCAGGTTACTAAACTGTTTTCTTCACTTTTCTTTTCTTTTTATTCTTTCGTAAGTTCTCACAATGTTTCAGGTTTGTTTATTTGTTTTTTTTGTTTTTTTTTGTTCCTTTTTTCTGTTGGTTTTTTTCTTTACAAATATATACTCGTACCCATCTATCTATCCATCTATCTTTCTCTCACTCTCATTCTATCACTCTCTCTATCTCTCTTTCTCTCTCTATTTCTCTCTATGTGTACGTACGAATTTTTAATTCTCTCCCGCAGCCAACTATACGTCGTTGTATAACTAAATTCAATGGTTTCTTCTGTTTTTGTTTATCGCGTAATTCGCGCGTGTATATTATACCTACATGGATATTCAGAGAATTTATACGTGATAAGATTCGGATCTAATTTATTTTAATTTCAATGTTCTAAAACAATCATTCTCCAAAATGAGATATCTGAACGTACGTGCTAGATGTATGTGCGTACTTTTAACTCGCCCAATACGGACCACCTCAAGTAGCGTTGAATAATTAGAATGCAATAATCCGTTATACATTAACATACGAGAGAAAAAGAAAGGAAAATAAAAAGAAGAACAGAAATTCAATCAATTATTGACCGATCGATCAATTCCTCCCCTACTTGCATGACACGGTGAACTGCACATAACAAGCGGGCCGTATCCGTGAAGCTACATTTTATCGAGAGACCTAGAGGCCCGCAGTCTTTGAAACGAAAATAAAAGAAATGGAATGAAGCGATATGCAAAACCTTTAGGGATAATTTATTCCGTGTTTGAATTTGAGCTCAAAACCGTATTTTAACATCCGGATTTATTATTTTTTACTCATTTGTATTCTCTAGTGTCGGTGAAACCAAACTGTAAAGTTTTGTTCTTTTATTTTTGCTCAGGTGATACTAGACGTTCAGCAATTCTCACCCGACGAGATAACTGTGAAAACGGTGGACAACAACGTCGTAGTCGAGGCTAAACACGAGGAGAAACAAGACGAGCACGGCTACATTAGCCGGCACTTTATCAGACGCTATTTACTACCTCCTACTCACGAGGTCTCAGACGTTACTTCAAGCCTCTCGTCGGACGGGGTACTCACTATCACTGCTCCGAAGAAGGTATATCGCTCTCGTTCTTTCTCCGTCTCTCTCTTTCTCCTCGACGATGTAATTCTTATACCTCCGCGTCTGTCTGCACGGCGATGGACTTTGGCGCAGAAGACGCCACGGGATTTTATACCATATCCCGGTTCGAGCCGATTGTTGTCGCTCGGCAAAGGCTGCGGAAGAGAAACGACATTTTTTGAGATATATGAGATAAGCTTTTTACATTTCGGAACCAATTCGACGATTTTTTGTCGCTCTTACCTTAGCGTTATTCCAGAATTTTAACTATCCGACGACGAGTAGGTGTATGATCCAGCGAATGGAACTACGGGAGAATTTCTATCCTTGGGAATTCTTTAGATTGCAGATTTGGCTTCTGGGAAATTTCTGCAGGCGCTGCAGACGCTGTAAAAAGAGAATAATCGTCGGTGTTTAATTAGCGTTATAATAACAGTAAGAAAATTATATTTTTTCCGGTTTCAGGCCCTGAACGCACCCGGAACTGAGAGAGTCGTGAATATCGTAAAGACCGGGGTACCTGCGGTTAAATCGGAAGAACAACAGAGCAGCTAGCTCGTATCTACCGCGTAAATAATTATGTACACGATATTGTTACGAGACTTAATTTTGCTAACAGAAACTATACGATATATGTATCTTTGATATAAATAAAATGCGATTATTATAATGATTGTATATTCGTTGTATACCTGAGGCTCGACGAAAGGCCGTAAAACGCCTCCGCCGTGGGTATTCTCACATTTTAATATCGCCGGTTTTGAACAGCTTCTATGACTTGGGTATATGCGTGCTAGCGCATTGGTTGCGTGTGTAAATTTGTGAAATGTAAATTTTTTTTTTAAAGAAACGAAGAATTCTCGACGAGTTGTTATCCCGTTTATTTTTCTCTACGAGATTAATCGGGGGACGATCCTTGCACCACCGAGGGATGCGCGCACCTTGGTTGTGTGTTTATGAATGCCGGCCGGCGCTCTAGCGCGGTACTTATATACCCTACCGGTGTGACGCAGTTAGGCTTCTCGTCTCCAGAACTTTCCTCCAACCCCGGCCCGGCCCCGTAACACCGAATCCAGTCAAAACAAATGCGCGTCGCGATGCCAGGCCGTGGTTTTAGCCGCGCAAATGCGCAGTTAAATCATACATACACAGACACACAGACGCTACAGCACCGCAGAGGTACAGGCAAATTGTGTCCTTTCACTCGGAAAATAAACTAAAATAATGACGAGAATGATATTCATTGCAGAATACGTAATGTAATTATCAGTTTTTCAGAGGCGTACAATGATCAGGCAGTTTCGAAAAATTTTATCTTCCCTTCGTCGTTTCTTTCATTTCTCATCAATACGCGATTCCCAGCGGACCCCTGCGTACGGAAGTATTGATCGCTCTACAGGGGCTGGGTGAATTTCGGGTACGTCGCAGTAACGTCCCGACTCGCATTTATTCATACAGGTATAATACCCCCTCCACCTATGCTGTACGTCGGAGACTGGATCGTTCCAGAGTTTCGGACTACTGCCTCTCCCACCGCACCGCGTCTATATGGACGGGTGCGGCGGTTCTAGCTATCTCTGCCTTTATACGACGCAGATTCCAGAACCTTGTACAGAGGTTATATCAACGCTATAGTTACGGAATGAGAACGCGCAATAGGTTATACTACACTCTACAGACGAAATAAGAATATAAAAATCCTAAATTGCGCAACAATCGCTATAACATCCACCTCCCTGTGTTCCTATATCTATATCATAGGTTAAAGACCGTTTCGATGGTCAGATATCTGTATCGAACGGCCTTTCAGATAACGATAACTCTTTGACAACAACAATACAGCAGGAGAGAATAACGTGTATTATCGATTCTTAATTTCGATGTATACATAGCGACATAGCATTACTAAACTTATTACTGCATCCCTCGTAGTACCGTGAAGTATGAGAAGGAGCCTTTGAGTACCTGCGAATCGATTGCGTCATAAATATACAACGCAGCATTGCGTTCTATTGAAACTGGTATCGCCGGGCTTACCGAAACTAAAGTCCCCAATGAAAGCTTCGCGAACTTTCCAGCGGTGAATCGAACCGGCCTCTGGGCGCGTAGCATCACGAGCAACAAGGTTCTTCTTTATATATAGGGCGAAAGAAGATCAATATTACGAGAGTGAGAGAGAGAGTGATAGAGAGAGTCCCTGCTACGCAGTTCCGGCCAGGGCGTAGGGAAGTGCGTAGCAGACGATACGCGTATTTTATACAGCAGTTAAGAAACTCGGGGCTTTTTTGCAAGGAAGAAAAATTTAGAAAATAAACGATAGTCACTTTACAGGCTCCGAAGAGGACGTCCATTGGGCGTTGTAAGCCGCTTCCGAGACCTTCGTACTCTGCGAGAAAACGTTATAGAGATATAAACATGCGTTAATTGAATCCCGAATATTCTCATACAATTCACCTCGGTCTCAATCTCGCTTCCACACTGGCAGAACACGTAGACTTCGATGACCATGGATATAACGAACGCTATCATACTCAGACCGTCGAAACTAAGCGCCGAAACCTAGACAACGAATTGAATAGGAAAGAGCTAGGATAATATTTAAAATCGTTAGATTTCTGGGCTATTAGACTCGCCTCTGTGACTAGGAACAGTTGAAAACATATCTGAATAAGATGAGACAGAAATTGGGCGAGTATGAGCAGGTTGTACATGTCCTCGAGTTCTTCCGATACTCTGAAAACCCGGAGACTTGAATTACGGATGAAAGTCTAAATGAGATGTCTCCGACTCTATTTCCCTCACTCTAGTATAGCGTGGTGATGCATAACGCAGTTCGTCCCTCGCCTCAGATATTCGCGGTTTAAATCATCGTCGGTTTTGTATTCCTCGTAACTACGGGCTGTAATAGTCTCTAAAGATCGGCTGAGGATCCTGAACTCGGAGCAGCAAAGCATAACGAGAACTATGTACAAATTGTCGCAGTGTATTACAACGAGGCTGAAAACGCAGGTCGAAAGTATCTGGTAAACGTATGCTATTTCGTAGCAGGGCGATATATCGGCGTCGCAAAAGACGTAGGTGTAATAAGGGAGGCGTTGCAGGGAGCGCGTAGTATTCGAATTTGTAGTCTCGCTTTCATTTTCACGGTCGCGGTAAGCGGGAGCAACGAAACCGTTGAGAAGTACGACGACACTAAATGCGTAATAAACGACGAGGTATCGAACGCTCTTTTCAACGGCGTGGTCAAAGATCCTCGCCTCTTCAATCCCCCGGTTAGAATACGCGAGAAATAATCCGTTTCTAAACCGGCAGCATATTTTCTCTACTTTTTTTATCTTAAATAGAAAAACGGCGATTTTAAAACTTGTGACGAAATGCACCAAGAACCAGCACAGGTCAGAAGCGAACGGCTTTAGCTCAGAGTATATAAAAAAGAAGTTAATGAATTCCGATACGTTGAACGCGGCGCAGAATATACCAAGGAATACAATACTGTATATTCTGTAGCCTAAGAGTAGTAAACCGGAACCCGGCCGAGGCCAGAGACCGAGAAATGTAAGCGCGTGCTGATGCCATTGTAAATAGTCGGTATATTCCATGGGTTCTTATTTTTCTTTATTTTTTCTTTGATTTAGTTCGCGGAAATATTGACTGGGGATAGAAGGTAGGAATGGGATGTAAACGGGGCTTATATACGGAACATCGGACCGGCTAATTGTCAGCGGATTAAAAATCCACCAGATATACTGTAATAGTTAGTTACCTGATATATGCTTTCCTTCTTTTCTATCGACGAGGGTCTAATAACGGGTTATTGTAATATATGGGATCCTTTGTCATGTTATGTGACGGGAATTTAAATTGTGGAAACGACCCAGGTGCACTGTACTGCAATCTTGTTGACGTTTTTCTTTAGTTTAGAAACCCCGCTCGATAGTATACCGCTCTTTTATTCCTTGACTATTATGTAATCGGCGATCACTGTCTCATTGACGGCTGGATAAGAGAGAAGAAAAATAAGAATAGAGAAATAATGATAAAAGTAAAACGTAAAATCAGGATTTTTCACCACCTTATATATATATATAGTATATGTGTGTATATTAGACTGTGTCGAAAAGAAACTTTTTTGCTTTTTTTTCTGGGCTACACCAGAAATCGGTAGGGTATGTCAAAACAGAACTTCTGTTAAGATATGGGCTCTTAACTTCAAGTTTTAGAGGTAGCTAATCGCATTTTTCGATTTCCCGTTTAAATAACATAGGAATTTTTTTTTTTTTTTTTCCGAATTGTATACCTCGGTGATGGCATATTGTACAGACAAGCCCATGACATATTTTTATAGAGAATCGAATGCTCTACGAAAAAGGTCTCTTGTAATTTTTTGATATCTCAACTTTTTTTAATACCTCCCTAGAGTACCAAGAATGTATTAATAAATTAGGTAAGTATTAAAAAGAGTTGAGATATCAAAAAATTATGAGAGACCTTTTTTGTAGAGCATTCAAATCTCTATGGAAATATATCATGGGCTTATCTGTACAATATGCCATCACCGAGGTATACAATTCGAAACAAAAAAAATAAAAATTTCCTATGTTATTTAAACGGGAAATCGAAAAATGCGATGAGCTACCTCTAAAACTTGAAGTTAAGAGCCCATATCTTAACAGAAGTTTTGTTTTGACATACCCTACCGATTTCTGGTGTAGCCCAGAGAAAAAAAAAAAAAAGTTTTTTTTCGACACAGTCTAGTGTATATATATGGATGAAAAGTGAAAAAGAAGCATTTTTTTAATGGTTTTCTTTCATTCATCTCGCACCCTGTTATCACGCATATCAGATTTTAGCAGGATAATAAATATTCGATTTTATAACAATAAGACAATATATAAAAATGTACAACGTTACGAGTCATAGAATGTATATAAAATGTAAATTATATTATAACTCTATTTTATCCGTTACTGTGTCCCAAATCTTGTTAGGAATCGGTAAATAAAGGATTCACAGATTTATTCACAACAGACATTAAACTCCGACGGAATTCCACTTTTTTAAATATAATTTATACGTAATAATCTATATACTTGTGTCTTCCAGCTTGGATTTTCTGTCGTTCAATATTATCGCGTAGATCAAGACTCCCAGGACCGCACCGCCGCAGGGTCCCACCCAGTAGACCTAAAACCACAAACATATCATCTGTAAATCGTCTTAGAATAAAAAAGAAAAGCATTTTTTAACACTCTAATCAATAAATTCTTCGAAAACGTAGAAGAATCGACTCTATGATTTCATTTCAACGATCCCGTCCCTCTAAAACCCTATCCTAATCATAAATGTCTTTAAATTCCAAAGTATATCAATGAACGTAGTATAAAAAGGCAAATCTGTGTCTAACTTTGCTGAATATCTCACAGAATAATCCTCTCCCACCATTTCTGAGCCACGTGTGCTAATTCAATCTTATCTGTGAGTGGTGTATGATTGATACGTAATCAATCCTCCAACTCACCCAATGATCAGCCCAATTGTTGTTCCAAAGTGCAGGGGCGAAGCTTCGAGCTGGATTCATGCTGCAGCCTGTGTAAGGCACCTGAAAAAAGATGAAATATATATATAACAAAAGTCTATTTAGTTTCCTAATGCTTAATGTTGTCCACTTTTGTTCTAAAATTGTCCAATAAAAAGGCCAGACTTACACCAGCGACGGATAGCGCAGAAACCGCGAATCCTATTCTCAATGAAGTCGAGTCGGAGTTGTGACTGTTCCTCGAATCCCAAGCCGAACAGTTGACCAGCATTAAAACAACTGTGCAAATGAATTCCACTATCAAACCTTGTAGTGCTGACAGACCGGAGTGAACTAGCGTCAAACAAACCCCGGTCGTTACCTCAGGATACCCTGTATGCCATAGAGCCATCGGAGTCACTGCCTGGATGAAATAAGAAAGAGAATTATTCAAGATTCATGTTTTTTGACTTGAGATCGTGAATTTCCTTGGACATGATCATTCGAGATGTGAAAATGAGTTTAAGGATCTATTTCTGATATTAAATTACCACTAAGACTCCAAATCCGAGAACTCCGCCGACTAGTTCAGCAATTATTAGGATTATACCAGTAGGAACAGATCTGTAGCCCAATAAGATGGCCCCCAGAGTCATCGCAGGGTTTAGATAAGCTCCGCTTATGTGTCCCAGCATCTTTACACAGGATACAAAGAGATTAGGATTCATATTTCGGTTTCCATTGATTTAAAAAACAGTCTTATCAAAAATCTCACCATTATGATAGTGTTCACTACAAGACCGAAATTGAAAGCTGTCTGTCTTTCCGGCGGTGGGTTTATGTTCATACTTCCAACATCCGTCATGCAGCCAACAAAGAGAAGGAAGAAGGTGCCCAGACACTCCGCAAACGTTTTCACAATCGTTCCTTTTTCCAGCTTCCATGTCGTAGCTGTGAAAATGACGAATACAATTTTTAGAAATGAAGTACACGTTGTTATATCACATTAGGTGATAAAATGAAACGGAAAACGGATCAAAAAGATGAATTAATTTGATGTAATAACAGTTTTGAGATGTTTAAACACAATCTTTGAAGTTTTATGAATTAAAAAGTTAACGTCGAATCATTGAACTTGTACAGCGTCATAGTAAGACAATCTAATAGAGGTGTGTGCGAGCGGTTCAATAGTCCAGAAATTAGTAGTCAGTTAGTGAAAAAATATTTTAATAATTTCCGGCAATATCGATATGGAGGGGGAGTGTAAGTGTGAAGCCATTATTCTTGGACAGCCAACCGTGATAGATTTTTGATCCCCGTGTGGCAGGTGCCATAAAAAATAAATCCCCTTATGAAATAAGCATTTCAATCCTTAGCGATTATTTTTACTGATATATTTAGTGTCGAATACGAGGCGACTTTGAAATTGAGACTAAATTTGAATAAAATAATCAAAAGATTATAAAGAATAGAGAATATAATTTAAGAGATCTAATGGTTCTGCCTAGTCAATCAAATAATAAATCTTTCAGCAAAATCTACGGCTATATGGATTCAGATCTCGATTATCTGATTGATAATTCAACATTTGATTCCAAGACAGTATTCGAAACTCAGTTAATAATTCAGTACCGCTACTCGTGTTCTAGATTTTTATCATTTTTACACTTTTCTTCTTCCACGTATCAGCAAAGTGTTATAAATTATTTTCAAACGTTCTCTTTATCGCGTTTGATGGCTCTTCTGAGTCAACAAAACGTGCCTCTTGTGTCTTAAACGTTTTATGATTTAACAAAAAGGCGATAAAACTACAGAAACAGATTGAAACCGCATCCGGATACTCTCACTAACTGTAGTATATCTTTACCAAATCTAAATTTTCAAAGTACTTGAGACCGATTTGACTTAAATTCTTACCGGACTAAGTGACTATAAATATATATTACCGCCGGAACTTCCAACGATATAAACCTACAGCCATGTGAATATTGAGACCGATTTGATTTAAATTCTTACCGGACTAAGTGACTATAAATATATATTACCGCCGGAACTTCCAACGATATAAACCTACAGCCATGTGAATATTGTTAACAATCACAGCGATCTTTAATTGTATAAATCAAACTCCACGGATCTAGATTCTAGATGGTCAGTCAAATCGATTTCATCCCACCAAAGCTTAGTATAAAACTCGCTAAACTACTTAAATAGTGTTTCCCTTTGGAATCAGAGTTTAAACTATTATTAATCACCTTTTACAGACACAGTGCTGTACTTCAATTCCGCACGGTCTGTGTTACGATTTCGCTTGACCATTTCCTCCGAATATCAATGAACTAATAATCAATAAACGAATGGAATTTAAATAAAACTATATAGCAGATCCCGGCGCTTCCGCAACGATCGTCGACGACGTACTGTTGCTCGTTTTTCTGGCTGAGGCTGATGTGATGTTATATCACCGGGTTTTCTGTCTCCCAAGACGTTACCTAGTGTTTTGATCCTCAGGCACATAAAAGTCACCTGAAAATGTTAATCAAACGGTATTAATACTTTAACGATAAAGTTACCAAAAGTTTGAATTCTAAATTCTAATTTTTATACACTCGCGACTGGCACGTATGATCTTGCCAGTCGTTAGTCAGGGTCAAAATACATCGAAGTTATTAGTAAGGAATTAATTAGCGGGTGAATGATAATAGTAAAAATCAACATACGTAAGGAAGAAGCTTGAAAGGAGTGTGAGAAATTTTGATAAATATAGAGAGATAGAAAAGGATACCGCCAAGGCTGTAAGAATTAAAAATATCTTGAATTAATGGATTAAAAGAAATCTTTTGCTCAAGAAGCTACCTAATTAGTTACAGCTTTACTTTAGATACAGAAGAATTATTCGAGATTACATGTCTGGTAGGAATAAGTCCTCTTTATCAAAGCAAGGGTAAAGATTGGATTGAATCCGCGAATAAGAGGGTCGTCTGTAAATATGAATAGATAATGCATTTAAACAACTTATAGTATTGCGATGAAAGGCGAAACGTTTTTATTGGAGAAAATGCGTAGCTTATTTATCGCGATAAGCTTCTTCCTTATTACGTTTGTTTGTTCGTTCGTTAGTTTATTAAGCCCGAAGGCTTCTTTTTTCTTAATTCTTACCAAAGTCGGTCATCCATCTTCTGATAGCAGAGTCCATAAGAGCTGTTGATTTTGATACGTCGACGATCTTTGGTATTTCGGATCATTTCATCAACTTATCATGATGTATTTTCACAACGATCTGTTTTCCGTCGGAGAAAGACACTCTCTGCTGTCTAACAATTATAATAAGCTACCTGATACGTTTTCCAAAATTCTATGAGACATACTAATTCTACCCTATTCTTATATAACAATTATACAGTCTTCAGATAATTAGCTCTGTAGTTAAAGCTAGAACGCCTTTTTCTTCCCAATTCTCAGCGTTGGTCTAGAAGCCTGAAGCTCTAGTCAAAGGCGGTACTAGAGTATCCCTTCCGCCAGACAGTGTCCTTAAGATAAGCACTGACCGCAGCATTTCCTAATATATTTTCTATCACGTTCTTAAATCCCAGCTGACTAGCAAGAGTGTATTTACACTCCACATCTTTGACCAGGGATATCAGCTGCTGCATACTGTCAGCCATTCGTTTGGTGACGGATTTCTCCAGCTGGAATCTGTTTCGATATAAAAAGCGCGCTTTCAGATCCGCGAAAATGAAGGAGAGAAACTCTGGGTTGGAGCTAAACAGCATTGATCGATTCGCTAATATTTCCATAATTTCTAGCTAAATTTTCTACCTCTTAGCAGCATCCTTCACAATGGCAACAGTGAGTTCATTGGTGTTCATAAAGTCCTTCAGGTACTTAGCGTCGGATTGTACAACGCAGTGATTGTATATAGCGTTTCCCCAATCGACGGGATGGTTGTAGGCTCGAATGAGTATATTGGCCTGAGCAAAGCTGAGCTCGTTGCAAATCATTTTGTCTATTTCGGCGCTTCCTAGATTAAGAACGCAAGGGACCTGCTGATTCTGGTTAACGGAGTTAAAGAAGGAGGTTTGGAGCGCGACTAATTCGACCCGATGACAACATTGGTAGGCAAGGGTCAGCTTGCTGTCCTGTAAAAACAAAGAGATAATATAATCCTCAATCTCTCTATTCCAGAGAAGATTCGGGAGTTTCCTAATGCCTATTATTACTACCTGCAAGTAGTACTGCGTTGCATGCGTGTAATTAGTCATGGCAAGATGCAGCCTCTTCTCGGTTACGTCATTCTTCGTGAGCCTCACTTCTTCCGGAGTTAAATTCCCCTGATTTCTACTCTCGATTCTCGCCTCTGTTAAAATCTTGCTGATTACTTCTTTGGCCTCCCGCTCCCAGGTAACGGCGATTTCAGAGTAGAGTCTGAAGTGGTGAGCTACTAGGTTGAAGAGATCTTTATCCTCGGGGCAATTCCTCTTCAGGAAATCTAGAAGAGCAGTCTTCAGCCCTGGGATCTAAAAAAAAAGTACAAAGTAAGTCGATTTTCAAGCCAAATTATCTACAAAGTTGTACGAAATCGCTGATATTCTGGCCCTACTTTCTCTAGGCCTTTCCCGGTCAGCAAGAACTCGAACTGCTCGTTTTCCTTCATGATCTGCAGGATGTAGTTCATCTCTGTAAACCGTCCGACGCCGGTTAATAGTCGAACCTGGAATGAAGATGGCAAAACGATTAATAAACCCATAGAATATCCTCGTTAAAGCTTTGGGGACAATAATTCTCACCAGTAATCCCCACTGCTTCAAATTCTGTAGCGAGTGAGCGAGCTGTTGTGATTTTCTGAGAATAGAAGCGATGCCTTCCATGTTACAGGAGGCGGTGAAACAGTCGTGAGACTTGATGAGCAGTTCGACGATGACCTTGAGTGTTGCGACTGTAAAAATTGAGGATCAAACGTCTGGAAACTCCAATAAATGGTCCTGAAATCTCACCGTCACGATTCTCTCCGTAAGAACGTCCTAGCAATCTGGTAACGGCTTCTAGCAGCTTCAAGCCAAGCAGAGAAGGCTCGCTGCACAATTCCGTAATCATATGGAAGCTCGTGTCCAAAGGATAACCCCACATAGACATCGGCTGATCGACATGGCCACCTTCTATGTGCTGGGTAACCGTGGCGACTATTTTAGCCGATAAAAACTCGGCTAGTTGTCGATTGTTGACTTGGTAAGCGGCGACAACATCCTTGATGACTTCCAGCTTGTAGTCGCATTCAGTGGCGACTATTTCTTCAAGGAAATTCATCGGGTCGTTCAAAGTAATCAGCGACTGATAGCTCTTCTCCAAATGAGCAGCTAGCCTGTAGCAAAGCAGGATTTTTCTCCCCGCAGTCACCCCGTGCGCCAGAATCTCTGTCAGCTTCTTCAGCTGAGTTATGCAGTCGATTTTGTCCTGCTTTTCAAGGACCGAACTGGATGCTTCAGCTCCCGCCTTAGCGACAGCTTCTGAAGACACTGAAAGTTTGAAAAAGTGTCAAGAGTGGATGAAAATAAGTAAGAAGTTAGTCTCAGGGATATTTTAGTTACTGGAATTCATAGACGAAACTCTAGGCAGTCCTTTTCCTCTGTAAGTAGCTTGCCACTGGTTTTTAAGCCGCGTTTTATTCGACAGCAACATTTGCTGCTGATCAGTTAGCTGGTAAGGGCTTGTCTCTCCCTCGGCAAGGCTCAGGCACAGCATGAGGATCTGCAAGTCCTGTGAAACGAAAAACGAGGTTGAGTCCTTTTTATTCTCTCTGTTCAACGACTCACAATGAATCGAAGACAATACCCTGTGCTTGCAGTTAAAAATTGTAGCGACTCTGAGAGCGGTACTTAGATTCCCAGCATCTATGAATCTGTCTATCAATTTCTCAACGGCAAGTTTTTCCGCGGGTTCTGTGAGCTCGCATCGGACCTGAAGGTCCCTCAGCCCAGATACAAGCTCGGTTTTGAGTTTGTCTAATGCGGTAGGGGCCTCATCTAAGCTGACATTATCCGGGCCAGCCAGAAAGCAGGATTTCCACATCGCCATTTCAACACCGTCTATAATCTGTCGACTTGCAGGGGTTCCTTTAAGAGTTTCGTGCGCCAGTTTCAATATTTCATATCTGGAATCACGAAATTATTGATTTCCAATCGAAAATTGGATCAAAATGATTAATGAGACTCACCGCTCTTTGTGGGAGGCAACTTTCTCTGCATGTTCAACGTAGAATTGGGCTGAAACCTCATAGCTGACGTTATACTTCTCAAAATCTTTTGCGCAATTGTTCCAAAAGTTTGAGACAACTTTGCCCTCATCTGAGATACTGTTAGAGAACTCTTTCCGCCACTAAAAAGAAAATACAGCCGATTTATGAATCATTCAAGATGATAATATGTACGCAACTCAATACCTGGGCTATTATTATGTCCGAGGAGTCAAGATTCGCGGCTTTGCACAGCCTCAGAGCGTCCTTATAGTTCTCGGTCTCAGCCAGCTGAGCTAAACACCTTCTGAGCTCGTCTTCGAGGGATTTGCCCTTGTCTGAGGCAGAAAGGTGTTTAAAGTTCAGGGTAACTGCGGTCTCAATAAGAATTTCCACCACTTTCAGCAGTCGTTTGAAGTCAGGAGCATCTGTGAGACGAAAAGCACCGTTTTATTCTCTTTCTCGGATGAAATCACGCGAATTATTAGCCAACTGACGAGTTTTTTACCCAGCGAATCGGAACCGAACTCGCAGGAGCAAAGTGCCTTAAGAAACTCAAGCTGAGATGCCGTGCTGGAGAAACAGTGGCCTAGGGCAGTAGCTGCACATTTAAAACTGGCCAGGGATACCCAGTAAGAATTCTTAAGGTAAGACATGTCAGTGTCCGTCCAGCCGATGTTTGAATTGTAGAGAAGGCTGGAACAGGCTGTTTTGAAGGCACTTAGATTCTTTTGGCCGGATTCAAAGTCTCCTAGATTCACACACTGAGTCAGGAAATCGGCAAAGAAATGCAGCGGATTTTCCTGTGGAAAGATTTCGTAGTTAGAAAAGGAGAATATCGATTTTGGTGAATAAAATTGAAGAAAAATACGAGTTCTGCTCACCGGCATGAATATTTCCAAGCCTCTACTCATAGTTTTTGTGTATCCGAATGCGACGAGCCTTTCCAAGAGCTGCATGACCTTCTCAGCTGACCATACTTGCCGGTCTAAACAATCCTGGTAATCTGCTATGAGGGCTGAGTTGTCGGTTGATATTACAAGCCAGGAACACCAGTACGCTGGGATGGAGGATGGCTGGAGAGATTTGGGGTGTCAGTTATCTAATCACCGAACTTTATTGGCTATAATTTGTTAATCACCTCGTAGCAGCTGGCCAAAACAACTAATACAGGGGCTCTGTGGTATCTCGCATGTTGCAGCAACGCGCCAGGCGGGTCTTGACTGTTGTGACAATTCAGGATGGCCATCCACAGATCCTCGCTCGAAGAGCAGATACTATTCTCTGCAGAAACAACTGGGACAAGGCGCCCGGAGTCTGGAGAACTCCCGCTCTGCGAATTCTGTGAAAAAAGGGATTGAATCTATGCCCCAGGTTCTTCCATAACTTTATGAAGTATTTTCCGAACTCACGGATCGCCGAGGTCCAATCTTTGAATTCTTAGCGTCCTTTTTCAGGCAGGCAAGAATATGGCCTTTGATGTTCGGATTGGATATTTTATTGGCGAGTTTTAGCATCTGTAAAACATTCGGGAAGATTAGTAAGGATTGAGATTGATTGAAAAGCCAAGAAAAAAGAAGGATGAGCACCTGCTCGACGGGGTAGGCGTATATCTGCCCGATGAGGAGGAATTCGAACCACAAATCCCTCTTGACAAAGTATTCGAGGAAAGTATCTGGCAGCGAGGTCTTGTGGGCTCTAGCAAACCTGACGTTCAAGTCCCAATCTTTAATAGCCGCTATTAACTCCTCGGTGTCTTCTTCTAAAGTATCGGTGATCCTTAGCTTGAAACAGTGCTCCAAATTTGCGCTGAGAGTGTTCAGGTCGGCGGAATTGTTGTAGAGTACTGCCTCGAGGAGTTCTCCTGCAAAAGAATCAAGATTTTAATGACTGAACTTGAAACTGACGCGATTTATGGCTTATTCACCAGTCGCAGCGCCCAGTTCACCCCGAACGCGTTTAGCGACGGTAAGATGAAGCCGCAGGTTTTCAGAATCAACGCCGATAATTTCTATGAAGGAAACACAAGCCGAGGTGATCTCTCTCAGGTCAAGATTCCGGAGAGCGAAGACATGAGCTTCGGTGGAAGCCTGGCACTTCCTGGAAAAGCATGAATCCTCATTCAAAATAATTTAAATGGATCAATTATCATTTCCAGCAACTGTTATTACATTTTTGACGATATATTGGGGTGAAACTTCTTCTGGTCGTACATCAGCAGTCTAGCAGCCATGGTGGGCCTTCCCTGCTTCAGGTAATTAGAGAAATTGAGTTTTTCCTTGTGTCCGTATTTCTTGACCAGATACTCGTTAGAGAAGGTAGGCATCTGGCCAGATCTCTGTCGCCAAATGAAGCCTCGGTTCGCGTTGAAGTCCCTGTAGCCATTGAGAAGCTGGTACATGGTAGCGTCTTGCATCGCCGTTTCCCCCCACAGAGCTTTTTTAATATGAGGAAAACTGCGGAGTGTATCCTGAATAATCTCCTTAGAAACGGTCAGAGAATCGCCAAGACACAGCCCCTCATTGTCGTCGAAAATATCCCTCAGATCTCGCTGCTGCTTTTGGCAATGCAGGAATATAACGCTCATAAGTATCAGTGGGTTTTCCCTAAGGTATTCGACGCTGTTGTCGGACAAGTAATCAACTGTTGCTAGAATTCCCTTCTCTAAAGCATCCTCCGTCTCTGAGGCGGTAGTCATGGCTTCCAGCGCAGCGCAAAGTCTCTGGATCTTGGCGTCTACCTCCAGCATGTGATTATCTTCAAGATAAGATTTTGAATAGAGATCAACGTTCAGTTTGGGTAGGAATTCCTCAGGTTTTATCTTGCTGAAAGGCTGGCTAAAGACTTCCTTGAACTTGTCAGGGGCTATTTTGTTGTTGAACAGTCTGGTCAGCACCATTTTAACATTGGTAGATTCCTTGGACGAGAATATTCCGTACCTGGAAACGAAGTTTGATCAAAATTGGATCAGGTTGTGGATTTTTAGAAGCTGGACTTAGTCTTATCGCATCATTTCTGCTCAACTACATAAAAAGAATGCTGCGTTTTGAATCTGTGAATTTCTCCAAGTTCACAAGACCATGAAATTAGGTAAAAGCTATCTTACGGACCTACAAAAGTGGTCAAGAACACATTCCTTGACGATATCAGCGGCGCTTGACTCTTGGACAAAGTCTATCATGTTATCTGTGATTTCAAGCTCCCGTAATGCATTTCTGAGTCCTTCAGTGCCCGGAGGATCAACGGCAGTTTTCTCAGCTTCAGAGTTTTGGTAAATAACGTCGATCCAAAAAGTAATCAAGTCGATTTTGTTCTTCATCAATAAATAGTCCCAAGCGACTTGATTTGACAAGTTCGTAGCAATCCCTTGTTCGAATGTATGGAAGTAAAGTTCGGTGTATAAGACGGTCTTGGCGTCTTCGGGTATCTGGATAATCTCTTGAATTGATTTATGGGAGATCGGATCATCCTCGAGTCTGAAATTGTGAGACGAAAAAGGTCAGCGACTACTCAGGTCATTTTTAATGAAAAGAAGAATCCGGATTCTTACGAATATTTGACCCTGTAGTTTTCCACGAATTTAACCAACTCCCACGCTCTTAATTCTGACTCCCGAAGTCTGTCGATCTTCTTCAAATGCTGAACCAAGTAATCTCTTAATTTCGGATCCCTGGTGTTTACGCAGACAGAGTTTATCCTCTCCTGAGGATCTTTTCCCTGAGAGAAAGAAAAAAAAATCGGATTTAGATGACGGAATATCATTGTTTATTTCGAAAAACGAAGAAACGGATCTTCTTCACTTACAACATTCTTAATGATGTGAGTAGCTCTGAAGACCTGCTGCTTTGTGAGCAGTTCTTCGACCCAAACGTCTACCTCGCGATGAAAATATGACTGGGCATCCTGCAGCGGGATATTTCTTCTCGTCGCGATGAATTTTTGGGCGAGATTAATGTGCGTACCTTTAGCCGAGGCCTCTCTGACGACTTCGCGATCGCCGAGAGTTCGCCAACCGGACCAAATACCCGCTAATTCACCGGTTAAACACTCGACGGGTATACCGCCCACGGTTTCCATTTTTTTCATCAATAACACGGGTCTAAAGTCTCCTTATTGTCACGTGAATCATAATAAACGGCCGAACAAAGGAAAAATTACTCTTCTTATTTGAATTTCGTAAACATTCTGCTGCCACGTTAGATCGAACTGTCAGAAACAACATAACCTCGAAATTCAAAACACAAATACACTTAATAGAAGTTTTTCGAACACTGATAATTGTTTTGAACCCTCTATTTGTTTTCGAGCACTACGGATGCCTTTCGCGATTTATAAACCGTCTTTGACTCATCGTCGGCCGATAATGAATAAAGATAACGAACTTTCGACGCCTAATTACGACGGCTCGTCGAACACGGCGGGACACTTGACCGCAACACGTACGTGTCTGTTAGGTTGCCCGCTAGCAGGCACAACTAAAATGACAATTCCTATTGTTGTTTATTCACGTTTTATTGTAGATAAAACTGATGTAACAATAATTATCGAGACGACTGAGCTAGTATACATACATACGTGAGAAGTTTTCACGCTTAGCTCGTCAGCTGCATTAACTAATTAAAAAAACATACCAGAGAAATTCTCCTGCTCTGTTGTAGATTGTTAAAAAAGCGCGATCTATGATGCAACGCGAGTATCTTAGCCTTGGTCGATGCGTCGGTAACTACGGTTCATGTCGTTGATGATTTTAGAAATATCGCAAATTGACATTTGTGAAGGCGTCGCGACGGCGGGGCGAGGTGAAGGGGAGCCGCTACGCGTGCGTAGGTAATGATTCGATTTCAGGGTCGTGTACATACGAGCATACAGTAGAGTGGGATCGGATCTCTGTACACATACGACGTACACGCTATAGTATTCACGAACGTATAATCGTACGCCTAACTAAAACGCATCGAGATAAAAAAAAAAGGCGAAATATGTATCCGACAATTAACTGATAAATCGCATTGAAACTGAACCGCGAACAGAATTTTCTTCTCACGCCCTGACATAATTTTCAACAATTTGATGATATCGATCGATTCCACCGCCTCGATCCGTACGTTATTACTAGCTACTCCTTCTTCTCCTTGTTATTATTCTCTGTTAATTAACTCCGACAATAATCCGCGTTCAAAAACACCGAACTTCAACCGGGTTATGATAAAACTAACAATAACCAGCCCAGCTGCTCAGCTGTCGAAATCTGAGCAAAGTACGAGAACCTCGATATGTCTATGAACGAATTACCACCATCAAGGGATGACAACTTCGTCCTCAACTCGCACAACACCAACAATATTCCCATTGTAACTCAGCCCACGACAAGAGGCGGGCTTAGAGTCTATAAGATTGTTGTACTAGGGGATGGAGGCGTTGGCAAATCAGGTAACGCCGTAGAAAATTGTTGAACCTATTCTAATACCTGAATCATTTGTTTTTTATCATTTCAGCGGTAACTCTACAGTTCGTTAGTCACAGCTTTTTGGATTACCACGACCCTACGATAGGTGAGAATTGACTAAATAAATTACGGCATAAAGAGAAAATGACCGATTATTATTCTTCAGAGGATTCTTACCAGCAGCAAGCAGTTATTGACGGAGAAGCCGCGCTGTTGGACATCCTGGACACCGCTGGACAGGTGATTCGATTCTAAATATCTTCCGAGCCTTGAATAAACCCCGGATTGATTTTATAGGTCGAATTCACGGCCATGAGAGATCAGTACATGAGATGCGGGGAAGGGTTTATGATCTGTTACTCGGTTACGGACAGACACAGTTTCCAGGAGGCAATTGAATATAGGAAACTTATATCTCGAGTAAGAGCCCAGGAAGATATACCCCTGGTACTTGTGGGGAATAAATTCGACCTACAACACCAGAGAAAGGCGAGTTTTTCAGGGAATTTTCAACGTCAGGGAGTGATAAAAGACTAACGTATTCTTCTGATTTGCTCCAGGTGTCGACAGAAGAGGGTAAAGCACTTGCGCGACAGCTAGGATGTCCCTTTTACGAGACTTCTGCGGCGCTCAGACACTTTGTGGACGACGCTTTTCACTCCTTGGTCAGACAAATACGTGTCAGAGAAAGGCCACACGGAGGAACCAGAAAGCATAGTCGATGGTGGAGGCTGAGATCTATTTTTGCGTTTGTATTTCGCCGAAGACATAGGCAGGCGGATCATTACTCGCCGTAATAATGGCTTTAAGATATTTAGAGAGGAATATTTATCCCCGTATTTACATCTGGAATCTGCGTTGAGAATTCTATAAGCATAGCGCAGTTTCTGGGGCCCTGAAAAAAAGCAATTGAAATTATTTTTTGATCCCTGTAGAATCGTTAGATAATGAGAAAAGAAGAGTCTTTCTTCTCCCTAGCGAGGAACGATGAAATAATTCCTCCTTTAAAGCCGGTTCGAACTCTAGTCATCGCGTATGTAATAACCGTTAGCTAGTCATTGGGTTGAATTATGTTTTGTTTCGTTTGTTCATATCTTTCATTATTTTTTATATAGGTATTTATCAGTTTCGTTTGAAAATACATGTTTTATTATTGCGAATAGATTATGTTCATTTATAGTTATAGTATTGTAGTAAGAACAGCCTTTTGCGTGTTGTATGTATGCATGTATGTATGTATGTACAAGTCACGGACGATCGAGCAAATAGTTTTACTAAACTGGACATCGTATTCAACTGGTTCGGTCACTCTAGGGCTGCTACTAACTAAAAGCTTGATTTAATAACGAGAAGATATATAATCCCAAGCAGAAAACCGATTGTGGATACAAGGCGAGGCACAAGGACCGTTGAGAGAAAGACAGAAACGATTTTTCATAGCTTCCAGCTAGAAAACTAGGTATAATTTAACTAGTCGACGATTTCTGTGCCTCTCTTTGTATTATTACTGGTCTAGTTATATTATGTTAGTGATTGATATAAAATCAGACCCTTGATTCGTCCCCCGACAATAATCAATCAAACTGAATAATAAATTATACTTAAGTATAATAAAATCGTACTGATAAATTAGCATTACGAAAAAAAGATAGAAGAAAAAAATTAATATAATAATAATGATTATTATTAAATATATTATCATATATATTTAATAATATATTATTAAACTGTTATTATAAATTTTATGTAGGAAGCCTAATGTTAATTAACGACAGTGCAGCTATATAATATATATACATATATATATGATGAATTTGAAAAGGAAGAATCGAACTTATTATTTATCTAGACGAATCGCTGAGAAATAGAGAGAGAAATTTATTCTGTAAATACCTGAATTAACGGATATTATTTATATTTATTATAATATTCAATATGCAGTTATGTATTATTGCCCAAAAACTAACCGACTATTATCGCATTTATACTATAATATAAAACCATTTGTTTAGATTTTTATTCTTAGGTACGTATGATAAATTAATAAAGCAGCAAGCAGCTCTAACTCCTCAAATATTCGGATATAATTTATGCGTAAAATAGAATCGCATTATTTATATACATTTTAATAAGAAGCCGCGTGCGACCCCCGATAGTAATAACACATAATCGTCCGATAGCAAAGTATGAGCGTAATAATGTTTACAATAATTAACGCTTAGCTTTAATCTGTAATAAAACATTTAAATATACACGAATGTAAAAGGAATCTGAATTATTCATTACAAGTTGTTGTCTTTTATATATTTGTCGAAGGATTTGAGCACCTTTTGCATATCCTCGTACCCCGACAAACTACACGCGTCCTGTAATTTCAGCCATCTGAATCCCTGATGCTCCGACGAGAGTCTAGCGTCCTTATTTTTGTCGATCAGTTCCGCTAGCCAGTAAATAACCGTTTTTGGTTTATCACAAACGTCGTAAACGAGTTCCTGCCTCGCGTCCTCGAACACCTTCAAATCATCGGACGTGAAGCCAGCTTCCTCTTCCGTCTCTCTAAGCGCTGTCGTCATGTCCGATTCCCCCGGCTCCACGTGACCTGTGCGATGAATAGATTTTTACATGCGAATTATTGTCAAATATGTGGAAATAAACGGCCTGATTTACGTCAGACGGATCTTTTATTCTCAGAAACCTTTCGGCGGGGTCCAATGTTGCGTTCCATACGATGCCTGCATCAATAGGTACTCAACGCTGCCGAAGAATCGACGAAATATTACGAAACCGCAGGCTCTGTTTCCTCTGATTGCCGCCATTATTACAATACGTGTAACGTCAAACGTGTGAAGACCCGGTCGCTCGTTAGCGCGACAGGCGTAACATGCTATAGGTTTACTTTTCAGGATTAGGCTGGAATAAAAGATGCATTTGATTATGCATATTTGTTCGATTTTAGATAAGATAAGAAATGAATGCAATCGGTTCATTCCAGGACTGGGGAATATCAGTAATTTATTGAATCAGAGCATGTTGAACATAGTTTAATATTTATTGCGAATTTAACAAAGTAAAACTAATTCTATGATATAATTATCTACCATTTCGTTCTTTCGCATTATTTTTTTAATGCATAAATAAATAAATTACGATGGAGTATTGATACGGACACTCAATATAATTCCATCATCATAGCTAAATAGATGTTTATCACCGACTATTACCCTATATGATAATTGATCCTCAACAATCGATTAAAATAATCATAATAAAGATAGAAAAATGAATGTTGCCGTTATTTACTTTTATTGTTTGTGTTCTTAGCTAATAATTATTCCAGAGCTGCGAGCTTCTTATTCAGGCGATTGGGTCGAGTCGATTTTATATTGATTTATTTTATTACTCTTTTTCCTTTGAATTAAAAGTTTTCCTCGCAATTACGATCTCTAGTCTCTTTAAACGTCTTGAATTTCTTTATCAAATCTTCAATGGATATTTCTCCATGCACAACGTTGTCCCTGGTTCTAACGTTCGCCGTACCAGCGGCTCTCTCCTTCTCACCGACAACTGTAAAGATACAAACAATCGGTATGCAATTATTGAAGATTCGACAAAATGATCAAAAATTCAATTCAGAAAGTCTGCTGTTTACCAAGGATGAAATTGAACTGAGCCAACTGAGCATTTCGAATTTTTTTGTTCATCGTATCTCCAGCATCCACGTCGACCTCTGCCATGAATCCAGCCTCCCACAATTCCTGCTTCACCTTAAATGCATATTCATCGAATTGGTGACCAACCGGAATGACCATAGCTTGTCTCGGGGACAACCAAAACGGCCATTTTCCAGCGTAAGATTCGGTAAGGATCGCAATCATTCTTTCCACGGAGCCAAGTATAGCTCTGTGGATTATAACAGGTCGAGTTTTCTCCCCGGATTCGCTGTGACAAAAGTACAAGAATTAGAAATCGTCGGCAAACATTCACAAAGATAATAAAAGGATGTAGGAAATACGTTTTCTACTCACTTGATGTACGACAGATTGAAGCGAATCGGTAACTGGAAATCAAGTTGAATAGTAGCGCATTGATGAGATCGTTTAAGAGCGTCCATAATAGTAATGTCGATTTTAGGACCATAGAAGGCTCCGTCCTCGGGATTAATCCTCCAAGGTTCATTAAACGCATTCAGACTATCGGCGAGTGCTTTTTCAGCCTGATCCCAGACGGCCAATTCGCCCATGTATTTCTCTGGCCTAGTAGAGAGGCAGAGGTTGAAGGTGAACCCGAAAATGGAATAAACGCTCTTTAGGAAATCAAGAGCGCCAGAAACCTCGGCCCTTATTTGATCTATGGTACAAAATATGTGCGCGTCGTCCTGCTGGAATCTCCTTACTCTAATAAGCCCCGTCAGAGCGCCGGATAATTCGTTACGATGCAATACCCCAAAGTCGGCCAACCTCAGAGGCAGCTCTCTCCAAGATCTGGTCCTCTGATCAAAAATTAAACAGTGCCCGGGGCAGTTCATCGGTTTTAGAGCATAGACCTCCTTCTCCACCTCAAAGGAGAACATATTCTCTGCATAGTGGGCCCAGTGCCCCGAAGTCTGCCACAATTTGCTGTTGTAAATATTCGGGGTAACGACTTCTTGGAAACCGCGCTTCCTGTATTCGGATCGAAGGAATTCTATCAGAGTATTATATATGTGGGCTCCTCTAGGCTGGAAAAAACACGAGCCTGGCGAGAGCTCGTGAAAGAAGAACAGCTCTTGTTCTCTTCCGAGCTTTCTGTGATCCCTCTTGGCGGCCTCCTCCTGGAACTTTTCCCACTCTTTGAGCTGTTTACTGTCAGGAAAACTGATCCCATAAATTCTCTGCAGAGTTTCAGCTTCAGCATTTCCTTCCCAGTAAGTCGAAGAATTCTTGGTGACTTTCATCGCCTTGACTTTACCAGTGTGTTTAATGTGCGGCCCTCTGCAGAGGTCGATCAGCGAACCGCATCTGTACACCGTAGTAGTAGGTGTGTTTACCTTCTCTTTTAAAATTCTGACCTTGAACTCGTTGTATTTAAACATCTCGAGTAGATCTTCTTTGCGCATTTCAAGCCTCTCGAACGTCTGCTTCTCCTTAACTATACCCTTCACCAGAGTTTCCAGCTGGGGAAAATCCTGATTAGATATACCCTTGTCCCCTAGGTACATATCGTAATAGAAACCGTTCTCTATCGGCGGTCCGTAGCACAGACAACCAGAGTAAGCCCGTTCCATAGCCTCGCCCAGTATATGGGCAGAGGAATGCCAGAAAACCGACTGTCCTTCCGGATCATCAAACTTGAGTAACTGCAGCTTGCAATCACCCTCTAAGGGACGGTCCAGGTCCCACAGTTCTCCGTTAACTTTAGCTATCACAGTATTGTCTGCTAAGCCCTGGCTTATTCCACGCGCAACTTCGTACGGAGTGCTGCGCCACGCTTGAGCCGTAACTTCTTTACCGTCCGGGAGAGTTACCGTTATATCAAAGGTCGGTTTAGCCGCTATTTCCGCATCGTATTCTGCTTTCAGTTTGTCAAAGAGCACTTGACGGTCCTGGAATATTGAGCAAGGAATTTTAGACATTGAAACTTTGGGGGATCGAGGTTAGAGACTTGCCTGGATGTAGGAAGGCCATGGAGTCGCCGCTGAGATCCCCTGGGTCTCTTGAGATGGTTTTTTGTTCTTTGGAGGCTTCATTCGCTTCTGAAAATATTTTATTGTTAGGGTTATTAGAATCGATGCTGAGAGACACGTGCGTGTCAATTTTGGGGTTATGTTAGCGTATTGATTTTCGTATAGCTGTCGTTGCGTCAGCAAATTGAAATTTTTGACTGCGGTCAGAAACGATAATGAATAAAGCGGATCTTACCGCTGTAGGAATTTGAGGAGGGAAAAAAACTGGTGGGATCGTATTATTTGGGGGGATTTTATAACGAACGTGTCATAACCAACCGAAGCATATGTCCGTATCAAGCTGTGGTATAATACGATCTTTTTACAACGGGAAGCTACGCTTTTCAGCATATTTTACATAAACGATAATTGTTTAAATATAGATTTAGTCAAATTATAGAACTTGCGTGACTACTCATGCCTTTTCCTCCTTCAAATTCACGTTCTGTATACCCTGAGCTACGCTGTCGACCATCTTGACTGCCGCAGAGTTATTCTCAACTAACGTGTCCACGCAAAGGTTGCCGGTGGATTAGGTAGCACTTTTCACATCAACACGCACGGTGAACTTTTTTGATGGAAAACAACCGTATCGCAGTTTCGTATGGTATTGGATGACGACGTAACCGCGTCTGATTGCGGCTTATCTAAACTGCCGAATTGCGAAAATTATGCACTTGGTATTCTCAGGAAAAAATTACACGCGATGAAAAGAGGTTTGAAAAAATATTAATACTCGATCCTGCCAGGATTCGAACCTGGAATCTTCTGATCCGTAGTCAGACGCGTTATCCGTTGCGCCACAGGACCGTATTGTACACGTTGGGACAGGTTAAGCCTATCTCGTCAAAGTGTGGGTGGTGAAAATAAATAATATAGAATCACGTGCTGCCCTCTTAAGGGTGGGAGTATTGTTGGTCGGTAACAGAAGCCTTACCGACACTATCGTTTGATTATTACGCGAAATAGCGCGGACCCCTGCGGCGCGCGCCGGTCGGAAATCAGTTGTTTTTGTGTGAGGGGCGCAACAGGTACGAATGTATTTCGTATCTTGAAAATTCGGTGGGATTTAACGGTTTTTCGGATGATTCAGTGTCATTGTGTCTATTATCCGCGATACCCGGTTATTTACTCACCGTTCAGTGAAAAGCGGGAGGAAAACTAGGCTCGACGAGATGTGTTGAGACGGTTGACGATCGCGCCCGTAGTCCGCGGCCCATTTCTACCGCCAAAAATTTCGTTCGCCGTCATTTTTTATTTACGAACAGATATTAAAGCGCGGGTTAGTGACTTGGGGCAAGAATTAGTGTTTTATTTATTATTTGTCCATATTTATCTGTTTGGTATAATAATATATATACATATAATGAGTGAAAATAAACCGAATGAACTAGCCGGATTCGGTGTATCAACATCCTGTATTGTTTACCTTTTCCGCAGAAGAAAACTACACGGGCATTATATTTCTAACCGTAGAAAAATACTCCACACGTTTGATCGGCATATTACCTTATTCAAAGTTTAATTTTTTTTTATTAATTCTCGTGTGACAACGTAGTGAAATAATAATCGAATAAAATCTTCGCCTCATTTCCGGTATAGTGATCACGTGAGTGGTAGGGTTTACCGGTAGACTTCGATTCTAACCCTCGATTATAACGGTTCAAGTGCAAATCCCAATGTGGAATAAAAATATCACAGTGCTCAGTGAGGGTGTTCTAAATCCTAGCCTTCCCCCTAATAATGTACATAGTGCGAGTGAAAAATATTACCCAAAATCCCCCCACAGTATGATATACATACATATAATACGTCTCGGTGCAGTGTTTATCAGGTTTCTTTTCCCCTTTCGGATTATTATTTGGATACGTGTTCGTCGTAACCGTGACTCCAGGAATCCGAAAATGGTGAGGTTAATATAAATGACAAATATTTATATTCTGTGTATTTTTATATTGTCGACAAAAAGTAACAATGGTTCAACCGTATAATTTTATCTACAACAATCTACAATAGATTACAATGTTTGGTGGTTGGTTTTATTTATTAATTTTTATTAATTTTTATTTTTTTTTGTATTTTTCTTGTATTTTTTTCATCTTGTTGTTTCTCTCGTTTCAATGGTTTATATATTAGCGCGACGATCATTATATATACCTAGATGTGTACTCGACGCAGTCCTCGCAGATTCATGCTTATATATACTTATTTTTATTCTTTATTCTTTATTGTTATTTAAATTTATTTATTTATTTATTTTTGCTTTATATAATGTATAATATATATATATATATATATATATATATATACGTATATATGTATATATAATATCTTATTCAGCGCGCGTTTCGCATCTTATCGATAAACTATAATATTACATATATATTATATATATATTCATAATATATTATCGCTGCCCCTTTTTACCGCATTATAATCTATTATAACTACTTGATAATAATAATAATAATAACAATAATAATAATAATAATAATAATCTCATCTATATTCAATATATTTCAATATAGTACGTGTGTTGCGTAACAAATTATTATATATATTTTTCTTACTTCAATTAAATCATTTATCAACTCTGCAGCAAATATTTTAGTACTAATACATATACATACATATATACATACATACATACATACATACATACATACATATATATACAGACACATGTATGTATGTATATATGTATATACACACACACACGTATATGTATAGTATGTACGCTGTTGCACTTTCTCGCACATTTATTGTTATTTATTATTATTCAAAGGATCTAGTATATTATATTTATAAACTTGTTATACAGTAATTGTTATTATTATTAGTCAAATAAATCGCGTTTGATCACACCCTATATATAATTCTCTTCTTATTCATTTTCTTTATCTTTTTTTTTCGTTTTCATATATATATATATATATATATATATATATATATATATATATATATATATATATATATATATATATATATATATATATATATATATATATATATATATATATATATATATATATATATATATATATATATATATATATGAGATATATATATGTATATGTGTATACGTATATATCATCGTGTTTACTATTATAGATATTTAATTATTATTATATAAATTCTCACATTATCATATTATTAATATAATTGCAATATATATATATATATATATATATATATATATATAAATTCAGCTAAAATTCAAATTTGAAGCTATACCATAACGTATTCTCTACCCTAGATATACGCATCGTTCAATATTATCCTAACTCCTGCGCAAACTTTCTGATCATGATAATATACTGTAGGTATATAATATAGTTTATACGATATCATCAACTCGATCCCTACTCAAAATTTCAAAATTATTTTATTATTATTATTAATATTATTCCTTTTTTCACACCACATTTTCC